>WEIT01013869.1:0-22866 GCA_013389985.1 Dryoscopus gambensis | reverse complement strand
GCATTACTCACAGTTTGGCAAGGAGGGCCCTCAGAAAATAAATACAGTTGGCATTCTTTATCACTCCAAGTGACACAACATTCCTCCAGTGCCCTGGATTGTGGAAGTGTTCATGAGTCAATATGGAATATTTTTGTTTGTGACTTCTAACTAGAACCTCTGACAGATGTTCAAATGCTATGATAGAAGCTGTGTTTACTGTGCGTTAATCTTAATTTTTCTAAGAGGTTCCCAAATACAGCTGGTATCCCATTAACCTGTTTTCAAAAGGGGTATAAAGGGTCAATATGTTAGGAACAAGTCACTCTATTAGGAATTTATAGCAATTATTTGGTCATCAGAGCACATAATGCTGCAGTATCAAAACATTTATTTCTTGTAATGAACTTTTAAATTTCCAATTACTGCAATGAAACAACGCTATTATTCAAACAGTGTTATATCATGAAAAAAAATTCTGACACATTCTTTTCTTCCCTTTCTGGAACCTGTTTCTTCTTTCCTTGCACTTTCTTTAGACTTTTACAGCTTTGGAACAGCTACCTCCAGCACTAGCAGAAATGAATAACAAAACTAAAAATATCTATATTGAAAAGTACGAGACTAACAGATATCCTAATCTAGGTGCCCTGAGGATATTCCACATTTACCTTTCAAAATAATAACATATGACTTCTCATGCTTTTGCTTATCTGGAAAGTAATGTAGCTGGTAATGTTATCTTTCACAGGCCTTTAAAGAAAAATTGAAACTTATAAGCTAATAGGAAATCTTAAAAACAGTCATGCTATAAATGCAAATAGTATTTTGTCATCCACCTTCATTCAGAATGGGTTGTTTCATGCTTTACCATTTTGGAAATACAGGATAGAGAGACATTGCATAAAAGTCTTTGAACTATGACATGCTTGGTGAAAAACTAATATTTAATTGATACAGAGGTTGTTAGGCTTCTAAAACTAATTAATCTTACAATATTTGGCATTTCTTTAGTCATCTTTGCAATGAAAAATCAATAGAAGACTGAGTACAGAAGCTGCTTTTTCACCCCTTCAGTATGGAAAGCAGCAATCACTGCACACCAAAAGGCTTGGAACAGGATCATGAACAGAATCAGGAATTTTTCTTCCATTTTCAAGAAGTGTTACATAGGACTGACTGTGAACATGAGTAAAGTCAAGGGAAAGTTATGACATAAAACCTGGAAAACTTAGGTGAAGTTACACATCTCAAATTGCACAGTATATCTCACTTTCAATATTATGCCATTGTTATCATTGGGATGAAATGTTTACTACGACAAAGAGAAGAAAAAAAAGTTATCCCAAATGGACAGAAGGATATGGAGTGCACAACGTGAAAGAACCAAGTGGCTGACGGGACAAGAGGTTACTACTACTGCAAGCAGAAATATGTCCCCATCAGGCTTTCAATCTGATTTCTGCATGGTTTGATCTGTTCTATTCAGAGAAGAAAGCAAACCATGTCAAAATGAGTTTTTATAGAAAATGTATTTAATTTTATGCTTTCCTTAAAGCATGACAGAGACCCTATATTTGCAAGGGGAAGGCACCATATCACTGAATCTGTGAAATAAACCAGATGTTATCCTGGAAGTAGAATCCTTTTCACGTGAAGGCATCAAAACAATGTGAAAGACAATAGAAATACTTAAACACGTAAAGATAAATGAATGCTTAGGAGCTTTATTGTAGTGGGGCCAGAAACAGGACAAGATGACCCTGAAAATTACAACAGGCTTAAGTGACATAGAAGAAATACACAAATAAGCCCCACATTTTCAGAGACGGGGACATTAAAAAAAAACCTCTGGAACTATGCTGCAGCTGGAGGCAAAAAGGCCTCCGAGAGAGACTGGGGTAATTTGCTGACATTACATTAACTCTTTGAGTAATTGCTCAAAAATCCAGAGACAAAATGACAGAAACAGATATACATCTCCCAGGAAAAGCTGCGAAAAATTATGATCAGCCAGAATGCCAACTTTGGGCATCTCATCTTATGACTGATAAAACTCCAGAGTATGCAAGCAAGCCCTAATCTCAAATATCCAGAGGCAGACCTCAAGGGAGGCAAGGAGTGTGTACACCAAAACCTTTCTTAAACCAGTGGGAATAGTGGTGATGCAAAGTGCAACACCCATATGACTTAGATGAACAAAATATATTATTTAAAAAAAAAAAAAACAATCCTACACCAAAAACTCTGAGATGTCTCAGCAGCAGGCAAGCTAATAGAAACACTTAGTATACTCAGGGGCACAATACAGGAATACAGTATTTCTTGTAGATGAGGTAATTACTAGAAAACAACAAGGAAGGAATGTTTGGATTTAGGAAACAGCTGTATCTGACTTACATGGGACCTTGTCAGGGCCTTATCTTGAAGGCATATTAAAATTCTACAGTTGGCACAGCAATCTATTAATAAAAAGTTTCTTTATTATAAAAATTTTAAAATAAATAAAAGATATAGGTAGCAAAGAGATAGTAAGATACATAAAAAAAAAAACAAGCCAAACTGAACAAAAAACTGAAAAAACACAGATCCCAAACAAAAACCAAACAAACCGAAACATCTTAGCAGATGTTTTCAATCCAGAAGCTGATGCGATGGAAGAATCTCTCTGCAGTACCAACCTTGTCTCTTACCTCAACTTGAGCTCCCCAAACCACACTTCTGTCAGTTTCCCCGGTTGAGCTTTATGGAACAAAAGCTCCCATACTAAAAGATACCAGTGGTTCATATATGCTGGTATCCTCTCTTCAACTGTGGGTAGTCCCAGCTGACTTAGTAAGAGGTGCAGCAAAGTCTACTCAATAGGAGACCATAGGAAGAGCTGCCCCAACATGAAAAGCTTCCTCCTGACCTCAGACAGTAAAGGCTGGCTTATCCTCTAAACACAACTGATACAGTGCTGAGGATCCCTTTCAAAACTGTTTTTCTAACTTATCATTGCAACTTTTTATACTCTTGCAAAGCACATAAATAGCTCATGGGTTTTGGATCCTCATCTTTTAAATGCATAAATGTTGTGAAAAGTGGAGTTTGGGTGGAATTTTGTGTGTGGTTTTGGGTTGGGGGGTTGTTTGGTTTGGTTTGGTCTGGTTGTTTGGTTTCTTTGGTTGTTTGGGTTTTTTTCCTATTTGGCTGTTTGATTGCTTTTTTTTCAAGCCATGGTACCCCCTAAATTGCTGCAATTTTCACTGAAGTAGGGAGACATCCCAGCATCTTTCAAAGGACTGAGCTGGGATACTCAGAGCAAATGTCTCATGTGTCTTACTCTAAGAAGCCCATACTCATCTATTTTCCCTGGTTGTTTCTGACTGAGAAACATAGGAGGGAAAATTCACGGTTGTTGATAAGCTGCCAGTTTATCACCACTGAAGTGTTTCAGTGCTTATTTTAAGTTAACTCAGATACTTCCACATTTACATTACAGCATAGACAGATCTTTCATAACTTTTGGAAATTTTTTCATATGAACTCTTGCTTGATTCCATTGTCTCCGCATATAAATAAAAGCTGGGAAAAAAGTATAGTAATTCTAGGGTGAGTTGTGTGCTTCTGATGGTAGCTTTTTAGAGAGAAAATACTGATCACTTCAATTTTTTTTTGTTTTTTTACCTAATAACTTGCAGATTCAAAAATAACATTTTGTTTTCCATAGCAGGGCTACTTGGCTTCTCTGTGCTTCTGAGGCAAAGAAGCATGTTTTTATAGGCTTTTTGAAAGTCCTAATGGAGTTTGTTAACATGTAGGTTTTGTTGTATCCTGTCCCATTCTCCACTTACTTATCTCTCGTTCTTCAATATGTAGCATAGTAGATATCTTAAGGAACTTCAGAACTTCAATTGTGCTAATCTCTTGGATTAATATCATTAAGGGCAAAGCAGTTTCTTCCCCACACCTTAAATAAGATCATTAGCAAAGCCTCTTTGGCCCTCAAAACCTTACACTGCATAAGTCAGCATTGTACACAGCCATGGGCACAGATCTCTGTATCACGGCTACAAAGACAGAAACCTTTGATAAATTGTATAAAAATATTGAAATATTTAAGATTCCTTCACCATAACAAGCACCACCTAACTATAAATCAATGTACTTCCCACTGCTAGCCTGCCTCTACACCAAAGGAGTGTTTTAATATATACTTAATATTTCTGTGGCTCCACAGTACTCTGTGCAACCGCCCACACGAAACTTTGCTGCCATGCTGCAGTTCGGGAAGCAGCAGCACATTTCCACTGACAAACACCAAAGTCCATGGGCCCAGGCGCTGGCACCAGGGGCACGCTGCTGCCAGTGACAGGTGAGCCCCCTTCCCAAACGCCTCTTCACAACCCAGCGGCGCCCACAGGTTTACTTTCCTAGCTGCTAACATTTGTTCAGCTTTTCCTTGTGGTAATCGACACGTAACTAAAAATCTCTGGACTATTTACAGCGTGCAATTACCTCTGTAAATCGACATTTCATCATGTCACTTTTGTCACAAATCAATTACAACGCCGCGTCTCGTGCGTGCAGCATTCAGAGGTGCTGAGGCCGCTGAGCTCCTCCATCAGAAGGAAATTAACCTGGGGCAGCAACAAGGCTTTCTGCTGTGTCTGCAGGGTGTCTCCTGCACGTCTCTTCGTGAGTGTGTGAGGTGCAGGTGTCCAGGTGCTGGCGGGGACCGCAGGGGTGTCCACAGGGCGACGCGAGGCCGGGCTGCCGCTGTGCCGGCCTCAGCCGGGCACAACCAAGCCCCTCAGCGCCGGGCAGGGAGGTATGAGGGGCAAAAGGAGAGGAAAGACCCTGCAGGGGAGGAGGGATAGGAGGAGCCCCGGCCGCTGGCTGCCCCTGGAGAACAGCCGCCGGAGCAGGGGAGCAGCGAGAGAGAGGAGGAGCGGCCTAGTGGGGCTGGTACGGAGTGACCGCAGCACCCCGTCCCACTACACCCCTCNTACTGTCCCTGCCATCCTGTGGAACAGGAGGAGTGGGAGCTCAGCTGGGTGAGCCTCTAGCAGGCAGCCCACCACATGGAGAAGTTCTGTACTTGCACTGCCTGGAATGATCTTAAATCCCTTTTTACACTGAGTCACTATAAGATATTTGATAGCTATTTTTTTAAAGGTGTGCCGAACGCTAGAAAATTAAAGCCAAAATGTTCAGAAAGCATGCACCTTAGGTAATATGATGGACATAGTGACTTTAGACAAGCTAGCAGTCTGGTGAACCAAAGCTTAATAGTCAGCAGCAAGTCACAGGTAAATAGGTAAGAGACTGAATTCATCTGGGAAACCTATGAGTTTACCTCCCACAGTGGCACAAACGTATGAAGATTAAACCCAAGTAAGCGCAAGACAAGGATGTTTCTCACTAAAATACTGCTTTTCACGTACTTTGCAGTTAAAATGTAGTAAGCAAATTAAGAGAATTTCCTTTGGTAGGCGACAAATTTAAGCTCTGCAGAGGCAGAATATAAAGTGACACTCTAGCTAATAAGTTCATTTTAACTTGTGTCTGTGCTGTTTTTCATTTAATTAATTGAAGAATTCCATCAGCTTGAAAGGGACCAGGATCAGACCCTTGAGAGAACAATTGTTTTTGAAACATTGCGAGCAGTGAAAATTATTGCAGTATTCAGTAATTTATTCTGACTTCTTTTTAGTGTCTCCATCACTACCATTCTGTTAATTATTTCTCAGTCTTTTCATGAGTGAAAACAACAAAAATTAAGGATGTATTTTTTTTAATTGATTTTGTTGTTAAATAGAGAACAGTAATTCATACGGATCAAACTTTTAAAGGCTGGTCTAGGCAGGCATTTTCCCAGGGATTGTAAATTAGCCTTATTTAAAATTATCTCAAAGATGATGCACAGAATTTTAGTTTATTTTAAAGATGTTTCTAAAAAGAAAAAAAAAACCAGCAGTTAATTACATTATGTCTGTGCATTTATGACATCTATATATAGCTGCCAGTTAAGAGTTTGCATCTTCCTGAATAAATGCCAAGAAAGTAAGTGATTCTGGAAACCCACTTATACACAGATTTGCTGAAGTGCCATGCAAAAAGCTTTTATTAAAAAAAGATTGAAATTGCTCATATCTTAAAATAACTTTAGCACATGATGTAAAATATACTATAGTCAGACTGATTTTTTTGAATTTCAGAAGGTAATTAGGCCCCCATTCTTGGAACAAGAGCCTTGCTATTATGATTACCAGTGAACTATAAAATTTTCTCTTCACAGATTTCTATTTTGTCAGAGATCATCCAGGAAATATTAGTGTTAGAGAATGACTGCACATTGAACATTTTTTAGAGGCTGTCTTGTCCACCTGTATTAAAAAGACAATTCTTTATACTTTTGTGTGCAGGATGATGCTTGAGTCAAGAACATTAGGGTGTGCTTTGATCTGGACACAGATGAGAGCTGGGCAAAACTTACTCACAAACCACAAAATTTCCATAAAATGTTTCATAAAAGTTTCAGCTTGAAACTTTTACAAATTCAAGGCCAACTAGGAAAGATTTGTTCAGAAATAAGTTTGATTGGATTGTTTTAAAATGGAGGAAAGTGGTTTAACCAAGTCACCTACAGTGAAATATAAGCAGTTTTTGTTTGCCAAATGGCACGAGTTCACCATCTCCAGCACAGCTATCTGGATATTCTAGTGATTACGTGGGTGCTTCAATCTCCTTTATTCATCCCTTTGCACATTGTAGAAATATGTAAGTATGCATAAAAACCAGACTAGACACCATAACTCATGTGATGCCACTTCCTGGGTAAAGTGTCCCAACCACCAGCATTAAATTTTTTTATTTTTTGCTCTTCTATTTTTTTGAATAGTTTGCATATGTGGAAAGAAAACACTTTATTTTACAAGCAGCACATTTATGATAACACTTGCTAAACATCTTTATTTTCTCCTCAGTGAGACAAATGCACCTCTAACCCCCCAAATTAAAGCCTTTGAAACAGTTTATCGACTGTTTTGATCACGTAGTTGATCAAGCAAGGTATGGCAATGAGGTTATTTACAGAACACAGATCAATCTCTCCATGACTGAATATGAAATAATGGAAAAAGCAGTTCAAAAACAGACAGTAAAAAGCTTAATATAGAAACCTAGTTATTTTTGTCCAAACAAAGCTAAACTGAAAAGATGAAAGATTGCATTAATGGTCTCGCATCTTACTTTATACTTTGCACTGATTTAGCCCTTGAAAGTCATCGAATCTGGGCACCTCACATGAAGCCCTGCTGGTATGATGAGGCAAAGTTTGCAGTGGGATTTCTCAGCAGACATCTTCCTGTGAAAGTAAATGCAGCAGACAAATAAAGAGGGATCAGCCTGAAATCTTTTAATCTAGCTCCATTTACCTAAAATCACACATACAAAACTGCTTTTATCTGCTAGGTCAGAGCTGAGCCATTGAAAACTGAAAGCTAAAAATATTGTAAACAAGGGCAGTTGTGCTTACTAAAATCACTCCAGAGAGCAATGGTCTTTGTGTGCTATGCTGGAAGACATGAAATAGGTTTTGATTTTTTTTTTAATGTTTATATTGGAGCCTGTAGTATTAGGGTCAAGGCAGATGTGCAACCCAGCCCTTGGCTAAGATTTTATTCACTGCACACACACTGAACAGAAACAAATGTGCAGTTCTATGATTTCGTAGTGAATTTGTTTTACCTCCATTCAGCACAGCATGTACATTTATTTGGTACAGTTTGGTCATTATTTATGTTTCTCATGACCATCTAGGCAAACTCAGATATTGTTTCCGTAGCTACCAACTGTACATTACTAAAACTCTCCCCTGACCCAGGCACAAATGCTTTTCAGTATCTTTGGGCTTTCAAGTGGCAGGTTTTCATTGGTTCTTCCAAATTCAGAAAACTTGACTTTCGACATATATTCAAATGTTGCCACTTCAGTTGAGAAAAAGAAGCAGCAAAAAAACCCCAAACAAAACAAAAAACAAATAAAAACCACAAACAAACAAAAACCCAAAAAAAACATACGAAAGGAAGTTTTATCTCAGTCTAAACAAGCTTTGCATACAACAAAGTCTTGCAAAAGAGAGCTGTTACATATCAGAACCTGGAAAAAAGCACAACAAAGTCCAGAGAAACCCAAATGTTTGACTCAGGAATAATGGGCTGTCAGGTAACGCATGGATAAAACAGGTCAGGTAAAACCTCATAGTCTTTAAAAGCAAAAAGCAAGTCCTATGTTAGATTATGTGGTGTACCAGAAAAATCATCCTTGGACACAAACAAGTTCAAAAAGGTCACATCTCCAAAGGTTTCAAGGTGAGAAGCACAGGAAAGCTGATCTTTATTTGGAAAGAGGCTAGCATTTGTGACACCTAAACTGTTTCAATGCACCTTGGGCTGCAATCCAACACAAACCACAGCACATCTAGGAGATTGTGTCATAGCAAGAGTCTATTTTTGAATAAAGTACATGATGTATTGAAAGGAACATAAATGTCCTTTGTATTTTCCAAGTATGTTTTTCAATGGCTTACCAGTTATATCTAGAGCAGTCACACAAGAATGTAGCAATACAAAGTATATCATACAATCAAGATTTATTTTATATAATGCCAGAAACAAACTCCAAACAATCACACATTCTTTCAGCAAATCTTTTCATTCACTTACTCTTACATAAATCTCTTAATATCATGTCTTAGAGAAAAAAGTTTTAAGCTCCCAATTTACAAACTTCTACAATTTTTTGTTATAAAAAAGTAATTAAGTTGAATACAGGAAAAGAAACTGCCTCCAAAGAAGACCTCTGCTATTGCAAGCTGATTGTTTAATACCATTCAGAAAGCAATTCAAACTCTAATGAGTTGGGTTTGGCTTGAGTCTTGCTGCTAACATTAAAAGACAATTCCAGAACATTATTAGCAGAATATTCTTACCATCAGAGGAACATTTTTGCAACCTAAATTTAGTCAGTTAATATCCTTTTTTTTTTTCTGGGCCAGCAGTGTCCTTGAGCTTAAGCATGCCTTCTCTGACCCTAAAATTCATTTCAGCCATGCTTTTCTACAGGTCCATTACACATTTTCCTCCAGCCTTCAGTTTATGAGGTTAAACAACAAACTCTGTAGTTTCTTTCCTAAGGTTGCTTTTTTGATCCCGACATCCATCCTAGTCATAACAATGGAGTTTTTGATTGCAACAATTCAATAATATTGTAATTAAGACCAAGCTAAAAATGAACAGAAGCTTAAGCGTAGGCAGCTGAAACTCCATTTGGACAGCCAAGAAGTCTAAAACTGAAAAATACATAAATAGTTCCCAAATTGAATCAAACTTGCTGTGTGGGTTACGATAAATTTTAAAAGGAAACAATAATGTTGCACCCCCATTTTACACAATCTTTACTGCAAAACCAAAATGAATAATGGTATCTTGGATTTTATTATTAAATTTCTTTTAATATTGAAAACATCTTTATTTTTCATAGATGTTACCATAATTTACAGACTTTCTACAAACTTGAAAAAGGACAGGAAATGAGAGGTGAGATTTCTATCGTTTAGGACCTCTCTGCTGTAATGTTTCCAGCATCTGAATTAGGTCATTGTACCAAGGAGAGGGTGGAAAAAAAAATGAAAAGGCAGTGAGGGGTAATCTTGCACTGAAGTCTGTTGCTTTGGCTTTGCACTGAAGCTCTTCTAGAAGGACCCTTCTAAGAGAGGGTCCTCTCTTAGAATCAATTATATTTGGATTTTTTCAAAGTAACAGATAGATACTGTAGTACGGCCATATTTCCAAACTCAAACCTCTTTTGCTTATGCAGGAAGAGGATGGATGACAGCTCTGTGCTGCTTGGCAGGGTGTAAACCTGATATGGTGTGAAAGGACAATGTGATATTGTACAGAAGACAAAGATGACAGTACTCTGCTGAATACAATGGAAACAATGTGACTGAGAACACTTCAATAAAGATATTACTTGCTAGCTTTCCCCTTTGGTTTTTCCTGCAAGCAGCCCTCCAGGAGTCCTTTCTGAGTCACCATATTCTTCTCACTGCAGCTCATGGATGAGTCGAGCTGAAGGAGAAACATAACACAAAGCCATGTCTGTTGTGCTGCTCTACAGTGTTGACAGGCTTTCTGTGGCTTCTTTGATACCTTCACTGATTTTTCTTTGAGAACTTGCATTTATAAGAAGCAGCAGGGAAAAAAAGTTAAAGGTGAAAGGAAGATGAAAAGGGGGGAAAGAAAAAGACAAGGAAACTTCTAGCAACAGTAAGATTAGCAAAAAAGACATGTTGTCAGCCAGGAGTTGAAACTAAAACCAAACAGAAGTAGAGCAGGTTTTGAGGGCTTTATTATATGTTTTGCTAAAGAAGAAAAAAATAAAAATAAAAACAAAAGAGGTTTTGTCATTAGACAAGTTTTATTGTGGTTGTAGTAAATTTATTTTTGTGGATTTTTTTAATTTCAGAAAAGTTTAAACTTTTTTCTAAAAGAAATAATTTGTTTTCATTTTGAAGTGATAACTTTGTTTAGAAAACAGCCAATGCTCAAATTAAAAAAATATTTTAAAGGCTTTAGCAGATAAAAAGTTTTGCTTCTTCCTTGCCTCCCTGATTCTCCTCCCACAATTTAGAAAAAAAATCTACCCAAATTAGTTTGAAGCAAAACATTTCCCAAATAAATCAAATACAGGGTAAAAATTTTTAAATGGTGTTCCTTCCTTCCTTCTTTCTTTCTTTCTTTCTTCCTTCCTTCCTTCCTTCCTTCCTTCCTTCCTTCCTTTTTTTAGAGCAAGAAAAGCAGGAGAGCAAGAAAAACTGAGTAGTCATTTGTATTTTTCTTGCACCTCTAACCTTTTTTCCAAGGTAGCTGCACTGCAAGAAGGGCACTATCTCATGCTGTTTTCTAGCAGCCTAAAAGCTAAAGTGTTGTTTGTGTTTTGTCACCATGAATTATCCCATCAAGCAACACATAATTGATCAAGTACTGAAAAAAATCTTAACTGCACCTTTGGCCTTGTCCCACTTACATTGTTTGTGTCATTCAGTGATCATTAACTTCTCAAAGTGTGGGCAAAATTTTGCTTTGCAACCCAGAGAATAAAAAGGAATGGGAAACAAGTTAAACAGTCAACATATTTTATAACGTTATAATTTCATACTACTTTTCTACTTAACGACTAATTTTGTTCATGTGCACACCTACGTGCTTGAGTTGTGAAATTCAGCAGAGGCCTTATATTGATTGTACTTCTCCATCATCTTTTTAAGGTACACCTGCCAACTGCCAGTTAATAATTTCTTAACATCATGTCCACCTACTTAATTTATAAAATACAGAGTTATTTAGTACTTGCATAAAGCGAGTGTAGGAGACTTTAGCTTCAAAGTCTGACACACATGAAAACATCCTTGATTCTCTCTACTCTTTTTCTAAGCTTGAAACTGGATTCAGATCTGAATTTAGCTGTTACTTGCTGTTAGAACTAAAGTTCCACCCCACAACCCCCCCTACTTTATGGTAGAAATTCTTTGGAATACTAGATATCAAATGTTTGCCTTATTAAAACTAAAGCTATACACAATAAAGAGGTCGAAAAAGTATCTATGGCTGTGTGAATTTCTGGGGATTTTTTCATGTGTACATAGGTATGTATAGGATATAACCCCACATGAGATATTATGATAATAATATACCTTGTTGTAGTCCAAAGGATATATTGACCTCTTTCTATGTTCTACAAAGACCTCTGTTCATGCCTGGGCAATAATAAGTGGCAAGTCAAGTATGGAGACAGGCAATCCCTTGAGTTACTGAGTTGAAAAGAGAATGCAACATCTGTTCAGATGATCCTTATGGAGGTCTATTTAATGACTGGTTTTTAACACCATGGTGAAGAACACAGGACAAACTTGATAGCTTTTGGCTAACTGTTTGATGGTTCTAGTAGGTGTACCTGCTGCCTGCTGCTTCGTGAAGAGCACACTATTCTGGAAATGCTACAGAGGCAGAAGGTCCCACCCCCACTCCCTTCAAACAAGGGGACATACATAAAACCCTGATTAGGGCTGGATAATATATATTAATCTCCTATCTTATCAGCAGTGATCTCACTACACAACAATAGCTCATCTCAGTGAATTATCTCTCAAAATGCATCCAAAACTGCACACGTTCTTACTAAGTGTTCCTGAACAAGGAAAAAAAAATTTAAAATGTAAAAATATTGTGGCTTGTTATACATTAAGAAAAAATACATATGAGATTCCTGTTCCCCCTCATTCCTGAATGATTTTTTAAATGGCTTTCCTTGTCACAGCTGAATTGGAAAGTTAAACTTTTATTCTTTCCTGAGCATTTACTCAGCCTCACATCAAACCAAAAAATGAAGGCTTCGAGTGCAGCTGGATTGGGAGAAACACTGCTGAAACATTTAACAGGAGTATTGCTTTTTTCTGGAATCCAGAACTTATCTGTAAGACTGTAAAGAAGATGAAATCCTTACTCCATTTAAACAGAGAGAGAGCATTGCCATTGAATTCTCACTGAGTTCAAGGGGACCTGAATACCATCCTGAAAATCTTCAATATATGTACAAATATCTAGTGCTTTGCTCTATGTTTTCTTGACCAGCTCCCTTAACACCACAGCAAGAAACACAGCAGAGAAAACCAAACTGCAGAAGGCAAACTCTGGTATATTTAACTCTTTAAATTGCAAACAAGCCTACTAAAGAAAAGATCCACTGGAGTAGAAACGAGATGTGAAAGATCCAAATAATTAGTGTTTATTTTTAAAGCTGCATTCATACTTAGACATG
Organism: Dryoscopus gambensis; assembly: GCA_013389985.1. Classification (NCBI taxonomy): domain Eukaryota; kingdom Metazoa; phylum Chordata; class Aves; order Passeriformes; family Malaconotidae; genus Dryoscopus; species Dryoscopus gambensis. The sequence continues at coordinate 10,020 of WEIT01013869.1, read as the reverse complement.
TCAATCTTCATTAGAATCTCTGTGCAAGTTCTGCATATTCACAGTGTGAGAAAATATTGTCCCATAAGAGGCTAATAAAAGCAAAACATTTTTAAAAAGGTAAGAGAAAATAGAAGAAAGGTGGGACTAAGCAAGGTTATCTCCATCGTCAAAATGGAAATCTCAGATTCCAAGTGATGCCCTGATTTGCACTAAGTTACCCAATTTTAGAGTGGCAGAAGTGAAACAAACCCAGATTTTAATGGGTAATGCATTCAAACCCTAATAGTCAATCCTAAAAGTACTTTCTCAATATTTCCCTCTTTAAAACAACTCACACAAATAAATATGTATTTTAAATAATGTTATCAGCAAATGTGCACATGAGAGTATAACAACATTCATTACAATAGTTTCAGGGTTTTGTTTAATTATCTTTTACAGTCTGTACTACCTGGGCTTCTTGGTATGAAACAACAAAATTTAGCTTTGCTTCTAGCATTCCTATAGCTAGTAAGTTACCATTAAGTGTTAATAATTTTTCTTATTTGTGACTATGTGCAAGAATGAGAAACTGGTATTTAGGTATTATCTGTTCCTAATGGAGAATTCCTAATGAACATTCAGCATAGAAATTAATTGAAAACTCTAGTTTCTTCCAAGTCTGTCTAAATTCTTTGCTCTTGAAGGGAATGGAGTATATTGCCATCATCCATGACAAGAGCTAGATAGGTAAAACTGAGCGGTGCTCAGGGAGCTCTGCACAGCTGGGCAATTCCATGTCTATACAGTAACATATCTGAAAGATCCTTATGGAAAACTGATTCTTTCCTTCAAGCTTGTCTGCTATACTGGGCTGTCAAGCAGCAAACATTGATACTCACAAAGCATTTGTATGATGGCACACATACCAATATTCATTAGAGTACACCAAAGACTTTTTAGCTTACTGGATATATTTCTTTTTCAGACTTTCATTTTTCCTTTTAAACTGCTATTTCTAAGTGATTTGTTGCCACTAAGAGCAGAATTCAACCACCTCTTCTTTCTTAACAGTCAAATTTCAAAATCAGTATCTTAGGACAATTTCCTTCTTTTTTCTCTGCTAGTTTTGCACAGAATATCAGTATGTTAACAACACCAACATAGGAAGTTGTAACAGGTTCGGTTCCTAACCGGGTGGAAACACCAATTCATGCAGTGGTTTGGGTCACGTTTTTACCTTCTGTGATACGCGAATAGGGAGGAATTGCAAAAGCAGGCACCAAACTTCAAAGAATATAAAGAAGTTTATTGCTAAAACTAAAACTAAAAAAAGAGTAACAAGGAATTAAAGCATAAACCCCCTTATTCTCTCCAGCACCTCCCCCAATTTATCCACCATAAAGACACAAACTGAGAATCATTTCAGTCAGTTTACCACTCTATAGTAGTCTTTTATCAGTTCATGTAAAGAGAGGAGCCTCTTGTGCCCTCGCTATGGAACTTTACCACAAGAACAGTCCTCTCATTGCTTCAACATCATGGCACAACAGCTGCCCAGGGTGGTTTACTGTTGGCAAGTGTGAGTCCCTTTCCCTCGGTGATAGCTTTCCCACAAGTGGTTTCGAGGGTTCACGTTTAGCTACTGGGGTACAAATTTAAGGACGAGAAATTCCAGGAAAACAAGAGTTCTCTTCATCCATCCCTGGGATAAAACCCCCCTTGCTAGAGAGAGAAAAACCTGGGAAAACAAAACTTAGAGTCCTTCTGTATGTAATTCCTCCCCTTGGAGCAGGGGAATGAGGTAGGCCCTCCTCACTGGGCCTTGTTCACCTCAATGGGCAGTCCAGGAATAGAGAAAAAGAGAGAAAACAATCCAAAATCATCTTCATCTCTAAAACAGAGGTTCCTCCCTTCTGCACCTTCCATGGTAGCCCTCTCACTCGTGGAACAGAGGTCTTCAGGTTCACCTTCATCTATTCATTGTAGCACAGACAGTTGGAAAGCTCTTTCCCCCCCACCAAGCTTATCATGAAATCACAAGGGAGTCTCATATATACTTCCATAACTTTGCAGAAGAATTCCAGCTTACTAGCATCTCCTCTATCTCTTCTCTCTAAGTTCAGTCCTTTCATCTGTGTCTTTGCCTTTCTTGGGAAAGGATGGGTCGTTGAAGGTTTCATCTCTCTGGGAAAAAACTTACAGCACTGAAGGTAGTTCATCCATCCCGTGTCCTTGCAGCTAGGGCTTATCTGTTTCTGCCGAGCGGCTGCCGCAGCTGGTCTCGGCGTAAGGTTTCAAAGTTCCATCTCCAGGGGGCTGGAGCAGAGGGGAGGGGGCCATTTTCAGGCCATTCAGAGCCGGGGGCTGCAGCCCGGCCCCACAGGCTCGCGCAGGCAGGGCCCCTGTCGGGCCAAGTAGCCAGGCCAGGCGGCGGCCCAGCCCCGGCCCTACTGGGTCGAGCCCGGTCTGGCCGGTGTTACCTGGCCGTAGACTCCCAGAAAGCAAGAGAGCTCTTCCCAGGCTTGGGTGTCTTTAAAGGTTGTTATTTCACAGAGGTGTAAACCATTTTGAGTGGTCTTTAGAGCTGTCAATATTCAAATCAATTAATTGATTGGCTCCATCAAGTTTTGGAGGAAATTACCACAGCAATTTGCAGAAACATCACTTCCTTGGCTCTGTCTCTTTCCAAAAAAAAAAAGCAGTGCCGAAGGAAAGAAGAAAAAACCTAAAGCAGGAGGGATGCCCTGCCCGCTTAGCAGCAGCAGCAGTCATGACCATGGAACACAGGCACACAGGCTGAGAAAAGCTTTCTCTCTCCTCAACTAAAAACTTCAAACTGAATTAACCCATGACAGAAGTGCAGTTAAGTTTGTAATTGGAATTTTTTCAGCAGCAGCATCCCTTAGACACTCTAAGACCTTAAAACCACAACTGATGTTTAAATTCAACGACTATTTCTCCATTTCTGTAGAGAAACTGTTTCAAAATGTAGTCTTTTCTCAGAAGCCGTAACAAAAAGTTGTTTAAGTTGTCTTAAATGGACAATCATAGGAAGTAGGTACATGTAAGTTCAAACTAGAAAGCATGTGGATATATTTACAAAGAAATGCAACACAATAAACAGATCTAGTGGACTTTATTAATGGTAACTTTTAAAGCACAATTATTCTTCAAATCCATCAATAAAAATCCATTGAGTAAAGCTTATTTTGTTACTCTGATAAAATTCAAGTATCTGAGAAACCAGTACCTGTAGGGGATGGATTTATGACTTAAGGCAGATATTATGCATTTAAAAACCAATTAGCTTCCTACCAGGTATGCCCTCAGCAACAAACAGGAAAGGATTCTATAGAAAGTAATATTAAACCTCACAACATCTCTCTGAAATGAATATTCCCACACCTGATTTTCAGTCAGAAATTTGACAGGCTCTTCAGGGTAACACTGAATGCCCACTAGTATTCAGAGCATAAGTCCTATTTACTCTATTTACAAAACTGTCCTTTCACTGCCTGAAACGTTTCTATAGTGTACCAAATCTCTTAGAATAGAGTTTAGCATTCACATGTGATTTAGTACCAGTATTCTCTTGTTGTCATAGTACTCAGTTCAGGAAGAATGTGTGCATAGCTTTATTGCCTGTGATATACCACACAAATCACTTACTCTATTTGTTCCTTATCTTGCTTACATCCAAAGCTCACTAAAATGGGGGAGAATGTGGGACTAGCCTGAATATGGATCACTGAAAAATTTCAAGTTAAAAACCAAATACATGAATTGGTGCAACTTGAGAGGCGGAGTACTTCCAGGAAGAGGTAGAAATGAACCCCAAAAAGTATGAACTGCTCAAGTGCCACTTACTCCAACACCTCTTTAACAGTATCTGGACTAACTTTTTAGGTTCAGAGACTACTTTATGCCAGTAGTTCTGTGTGTATGTGTGTATGAGCACATAGAGAAGACTCAGCTTGGTCTGTGCTATAGCTAAGTTTCTATCCAATAATAGAAAGTTCAGCTACTGGCAATGCTTTAGCCTCTCTAATAATTTGTATTGCATAAACATTAGAACTTGAAGCCAATTCAAACTCCCACTACAATTAGAAGCACACTTCCACTTGTCATCAATTTTTTCTACGTCAGATACACGTTGGTTATCTAGTATATCTGTTATGAAGGCATCAATGAAAAGTTACATTACAAAGGAACAGCAACTACTTTTGATTAAGTATTAAATTAATTTTGATTCACCGCATAAAACAATTCCCACACTCCCCTTAGAAAAGAAGCAGTAGGTGAATGTAAAAAAAATCATACCTGTTTAAGAGAACTGTGAAGCAAATTAGCATATCCTACTAATGGTTGTTATGCACCAAAGCATACCTACACCAAAGTGGCTGGAAAATTCTGTCGTACATTAAGTTAGAATCATAGAATTGTTTTATGTTGAAAAAGACCTTTAAGTCCTTGAAGGTCATTGAGTCCGACTGTTAATCCATCACTGCCAAGTCCACCACTAGATCAAATCCCTAAGTGACACATCTATACATCTTCTAGATACCTCCAGAAACAATGACTCAGCCACTTCCCTAAGCAGCCTATTCCATTGTTTGAAAATCTTTTCAATTAAGAATTTTTTGCAAATATCCAATCTAAACTTCATCTGGTACAACTTGAGGATGTTTCCTCTTGTCCTATTAGTTATTACTTGGGAGAAGTGACTGAACCCCACCTGGCTACACCCTCCTTTCAGGTAGTTGTAGAGAGTGATAAGGTCTCCCATGAGACATCTTTTCTCCAGACTAAACAATCCCAACTCCCTCAGATGCTTCTTGAAGTACACGGTAAAAACTGAACACAGGATTCAAGGTGCGGCCTCATCAGCATCAAGTACAGACAGATGATCAGTACCCTGGTCTTCCTGGCTGCACTATTGCTGATACAGGCCAGGATACCATTTGCCTTCTTGGCCGCCTGGGCACACTGCTGGCTGATGTTCAGCTGCTCTTGACTAGCACCCCCAGGTCTTTTCCATGAGCCGGCTTTCTGGCCACTCTGTCCCACGCCTGTAGCTCTACATGGGATTGTGACCCGACTGCAGGACTTGGCAATTGATCTTGTTGAATCTCATCCAATTGCCCGCAGCCCATCAATACAGCCTGTCCAGGTCCCTCTGCAAAGCCATCCTACCCTTCAGCAGATCGACACCCAGTTGGTGTCATCTGCTAACTGACTGAGGGTGTACTTGCTCCCTTGCGTGTAAGTGTGCTCTTCATGACTACAATAAATCATAAAGCATTCTATCCTGTAGCATTGATTGCTTTTAAGATTCTATAAAATGTTTTTTTAAAAATAAAAGTCATGATCCTAACATTAGTGGTCTGCCACATTGAGGCTCGTGCTAAACTTTGTATCTAGGAAAACCACATTCTCCAGAGAAAGGAAATGACACTCAAGATCGAACATTTGAAATGTTTGGAGTGCTCTTTTTAAGAGTTCAGAGTCCAGCCGCAGTTTTCCAACCCAGACTAAACTCAAATTCCTAAAATATAAGCATAGAGAATCACAGACTCTACAAACTCCTCTTTGAGCAGGCCAGACAAGGCAGTGTAAATGGTACTCTCGTGGAAGTGGGTATTAGGATTAGCTAATGTATTCTGACTCTCAGCTTATAAACCTCCTAAACCAAGAGCACTACATGATTTTTGGACTGATACAGTTTTTGCTTTGCCTGTTCTTGTAGACATCACTCTATCCCTACTCCAGTTGTACACAAGTATTCTTGCTTTCAAATAAGGACCTGAGGACGATTAGGTAGTCTGTATACCAGAGGATGTCACTGTGGTTTAAACACTCCCTTCTTTCCTCTCCTTTGAATTGAGAAGAAAGAATGAGATAAATTCCTAGAATCAGATGCTGAGACACATGACATAGAAAAGCCACGCTCTGCTCCACTTTCTGTCTTCCACAAAGATGCGCACTAAGAAGAGAAAAATAAAGGTTTTGCAAGAAGAAGTTGATTTGCACCAGTTTTTCTGTGAATTTTAACTGAAGCCTGAAAGACTCCTTATGGACCCAGGACCAGAAGCTTTATTTTTCTTTTTTTTTTTACTTTTTTAAGTTGCTGTGAATTCCCATAATTTACAGAGTAAAAAGGGACAGTCTTTGTAGATCTACTCTTGCCAGGAAAAGGAAAAATAGAGAAGATTTACTAGGTTGGATTGAAGATCTGACTAGGCCAGTGTCCTTCCTCTGACACTATCCTTAAGTTGAGGTAGAAATAGGATTATTTTTTCTCTGCTCTGTGAGTCACTTTATTTCTGTCCACACTGAATTTATTCTGCTGTTTTATTGACCAGTCATTCAATCTTGTTAGATCCTTCTGAAATTCTTCTGTCAGCCTTGCCCTGCATACCCCAATTAACTACCAGCAGCCTATCATCTCACTGCTCACCCCTTTTTTAGGTCAGTTAGTTTTTCCCTGCCAATTCATCCACAAAGGCAAATTTCATGAAAAGCTACAAGAGATGCAAGCTACCCAATTCACCCTCCACTGTTGACCTGTCTTTTCACAAACCTAACCTTTCAGCCAGACACTGATTAGCAAGCAGCAGGGCCGAGGCAATAGCAACAGAATTTTGACAGGTGCAAAATAAGACACTCAAGCCGTTATCCAACAGACTGGCAATCAAATTATATTGCAAAGGTACTCAGTGAGCCATACTTCCCCATTTCTAAGCAGCAAGTCAAATAAATAGGTTTAAATAAGGAGAAGTGCACTGGAAGAGGAACAAAACATTTTTGAAATGGATTAGGAAAACCTAAACAATCCCATAGGCAATACTGCCTTTTTCCCAGACTATGCCAGCGATAGCCTCTCTGCTAAAACTTATGAAATAACTCCCTGTCCAGCTGCAGCACTTACTATTTCCTATCCAAGACTGCAACGAATGGGCAGATTAGTCTGATGTCCCTAACGGCACATCCTCTTTTCCCAGGTGCTATGCCCTCTCACAGCTTTACAGAGAGAGTGCTTTTCTCCTGAACTCTCTAGAGGTCTACCCCTTAGACCAGCTCCCCTGAGGGTCAAGTCCTACACCAAGATGGGTTTATACTAGGTTTCCTAAGAGTCTAGTAAGTGCACTGTCCATCAGTACCCATTAGCCAGGCAGTGCTCCCCTATCCTTAGGCTCATGTTAAGTAGTCATGGAAAGGTTTTCTGTCATAGAAAAGACACTCATAGCTAACAACAAATTCTTAAGTAAGCTTCCCTTTCATTCCTTTGTTAGAGGAAATAACTACCTCAAAGAGTCCTAACAATTTTGGATAATAATCATGAAATATATGGCATTTCTCTTTATTAGATACTATAGAAAATCATTGTTTTTACAATGATTACAAATATGCAGTAATGCAATTGTTCTATTCACAACTGTTTGGTGATAGAAAGATGTTGCCTTCTCTTTAGTCCTTAGACATGTCACATGCAGACACATGTTCTGCAGTCCATAAAGACCTAACAAAAAAAAAATCAAACAAATAAACAAAAATTACTCCTGAAATACCCCAGCATGGAGACAGGCCCATTGGTACATAGTTAAGGAAGCAGCAATAGTTATGAGTGTAGCAATAAACACAACTTGATGTGACTTTTGTGCTTGTATCCTTTTTTGTCTGCAGGTACAGACTCTTGTCCTGGTGCACAACTTTGTCTGTTATTGGTCTAGGTATTAAGTATGTTCTTGCACCAACTGTATTAGCCTACTGCAGCACCCACTAACCTGGGTAACAATGTAAAGGACTCAAACAAAAAAATTCTACCAACAACAAAAATCCCGACCAACCAAATGACCAAAACAAAAATAAAACACACAAAGCCATGAAAATTCAGTGATCACCAAGTGGAGAAGACAGGCCAGTGGCAAGTGACCAGACAAATTCGAATTCCATTTATAAGCTGACTGTGCAGTTCAAATACATAGCTGTGAAAATTATAGCAGCTTCTACTATCCTAAGCCATTTTTCTCTTCCCTGACCAGCAGATAAGTTTGTGGGGAAGCTTTACATGAATGCACAGTGGTTGGATATTCCCAGAAGAGGTCACTGACCTGTAGCATCCAACTCCAGCTGTGAATCAGACTGACACAGCTTTAAAACATGGCATAACGTGAATGTCCTCAGGCAAGCCCTCTCCCTCCAGAGAGATAAATTATTCCCCCCAGCTAGGTTGTCCCAAAAGCCCAGTAGGAATTTTATCCTATTTAGGAGAACAGCTGTAACATGAGAAAGGAGGGAAATATTTATCCTTTTTAATTAAGAAAGATAACTATTTCCATTATGTTTGTGGACCTCCCACATAGCATAGTGCTGGGTTCACTTCTAATACTCTTGGTTAGATAATAGCCAAAAAACAGCAGCCATGTGTACTGAAAGATCAAAACATAATAGCAAACTATTTTCTTTTGCAACATTAGTCCTTGAATATGTGAGAGGGTACAAATCTTAGCTACTAATGACTCAGTATTTAAAATCAAGCAAAAGAGAGGGAATTCTTGCACAATTTGTTGGCAAACAGTGAAGGCTGTAAGTGAATACCATTTGCTACTGTTTACCGCAACAGGTGGAGTTAGTGTGTCTTCTGGATTTTTCCTTTTTTCAGCTTACTTCTTTATAATGCAACTGTATTAAAGTAGAATTTTGCAGCTTAATTCTTTTTAGAGTTAGTCAACTGAAAAAAGGTTGGAGATTTTTGCAGTTTGTTGGATGGTTTCAATTAAAGGACATACTATGGAGGTTTCAAAATTACACAGGCAAATGTCAACTGGAAAATTTTTCTTTTTTCCCCTTCTAAAATTTAGAATTTAATACCATTTCAAGATCTGGAAAACCTCTTTTCTGGTTTTCCATTTTAAAAAAATAGCCAAAAGGCAATGAATGGAATCAGAACTGAGGAGGGTAAAGAAAAAGAGCATTGTATTTGCCAGGATCTCTAGAAGTCTGTTTTAAAGCTAAGTTGCAACAGGAAGGGAGCTTTGATTTCAAACAGTGCTTTAAAGTAAAGTATCCCTTCCAAATGCTATTACCAAGCAGATTCTATTGTGATGGTAATGACATGTTGCGTGGGAAGTAGTGGTTTTACTTGGACGCAAAGGGAAAGAGCATTGCCATGATTGATGTACCATATGAGGGTCAAACCACATAATCACTAACTCTCACAGTGCCCAATGTAGTGGGATTGATTATTTAAGAATCAAATATTTCTAAAGTTTATTATTTTTACTATTATCATTTCATTGCAGTGATGAAAATATTTCAAAAATTAAATGCATTGTTTCTTTAGGTGACATTATTAATATTTCATTTACTTTTCACAGGTGTGCATGAACTTCCACTAAATCTCTTTGAAGCTATCATATCACAGTAGTGGGTGGTCTTGTTCAGCCAAAGCATAAGTCATTGGATAATTCAGAACTTCTCAAAATGTTGTGCAAGGAGAAAGTGCAAAGCAACTAATGATGAAACTCACATTTATTAGCCCTTAATACTCACATCTCAATGTTCAAATGTTGAGGGTTAAACTCACTGGTTTAAGCTCCTATATAAAAAGAGTAGCATCTTGGAGAAGCACTTTGCAGAAGTAGCATGAAATAAACCTTAGAAATTCTTTTTTATCCAGTTTGGTTTTTTTTCCTTTTCTTAAATAAAGATTATAAATGCATTCATTCCCTTAATACATATTTTAGAACTAGTTTCTGCACTAATGAATTCAGGACAACTAGTGATTATTTCAGTGAATGCAGGATAAAATCCTTAGCTCTGTTTCAGTCTGCTTGTACTTGATAAAACATCCAATTCCGCATACAAAGTCAATGACAGAACATGCTTAAAATGCTTTTCTGAGTGAGCAGATCCAGGATTGTGCTCAGATTGTTGTACTGTGGAACTGGAAGTCTCAAGCACAACAATATTCCCCCCAGGAGGCCTGCCCTGTATCACACATACCTACCCCTTTCTCCTTAGCTGAGGGAACCTCCAAGACTTAACAGCCTCTGC
>WEIT01013863.1:17436-41050 GCA_013389985.1 Dryoscopus gambensis | reverse complement strand
TGGGTGAAAGCAAGAAAAGGACACAAACCAGAAAATATGTTGTTTAGTCATTTGCTGCAGCTTGCTCATCTGCCTGTCATGGGTGTTTGATTAGTTCCTACCACCAGTTGTTCTGTGAGGTTTTCTAGATGCTCTCACTGTATTAGGTGGCACGGGGAGCAGTAACACCAGCATGTCACATGGAGAAAAGATGCGAGAGTGAGAAGGAGATAAAGTGCTCAGTGATTATACTATTTTACCTTGTAATATCTAGCATACTTACCAGAAAATAAAGTTAAATTGCTTAAGAGTATCTTGTTTTAAACAACGAAACAGCAGTTGGATGCAATAAGAAAAGTATGTGTCTATTTTGCTTTTGAGGAATGAAATCCTTTTCTCTGTGGAAGTAGAGCTTTTGCTGGCACAAAGTAGTGTGAAGCATCACTCTACATACAGGGACTGTATATTAAGATGAAGAGCACTGGAATTCATAAAATATGGATATCTTTACCTGTTATCATTAAATTCTTGAAAATTTTAGTATTTATAGTCTTATGTTTAGTATGTTTATAGTATATTACGTTTATAGTCTTATAATTAATACTTAGTTTATTATCTGAGGAAGAAAGTAGCAACAACCTAGTCTGAATGAACATTTCTACACATCTGTCTTAAACTTATGTATCTATGCATACACTATATTTCATTGGAGATGCTGGAAGTGGATTCCAAATAAAAATGTAAAGGTTGAATTGTGAAAAAAAATGCACATTGACTCTGCCTAAAAAAAAGGAGTACAAGAACGGCGAGCTACAAAGTAATCCACTCACATATCCTGCTCAGCTGGGATTGGATGGACAGTAGATATTTCTAAAATACATTATTCTGGGAAAGCAAATAAGAAATTATGTTTTTAGAACATGTCTTCTTCTAAGATGAGAGCAACTTTCTGACCTGAACAACACTAAATCTCTGTGGAATACCGGTAGTAATTTTTATCTTACACTATTTTATTGCATAAGAAGAAAAGTACAGAGTATCTTGTCATCATCTTAGGGAAGATTTATGAGGCTTTCTTGCAAGATCATTAAGTATATGTAATGAAATCCTTAGCAAGCTTAAAACTGGGAGTTAATAAAAGGTCAGTTTTGCAACATGCAATTTAGTCACTGGAATTACCAAGGGAAATTTTGTAACACTGCTTTATATTTCAGCCAATCACAGCTATAATTGGAGCAAGTTCTTTTGTCTGTTGGCACTGCAATAGAAAAATATATATGTAGCTGTCTCTAAAGAGAGAAGACTCTGTTCTCCACCACTTTTTCATAGGAGTGTATGTGTATCATTGTAAAACAATTACAACTCCCTGTAATTTTTTAGTAACCACTCTGCACCCATCTATGCTGTAAATATGGTTGAGTGAAAAATCTCATGAGTGAGCGAATTTCAGTGCAAACTGAAACTGGCTTAGGATCTTACCGGTCGTTTCATTCTTCAGCATCCTTCATAAAGCTTTTCAGTCTATCACTTTCTTTTCTAACATTAGACCTCTAATCCTTTAAGTCTGGTAAACTGAGAGGTCTGAATGGGGAGGGTAATGTGCATCACTTCAAGAAATCCTTCTTCTCAATGACTGAAAATACCAATTTCCATTCTGTTATCTGTCAAGTGTGTCAGCAGAAGTCTTTGCTCCCTGGTCTGACTATATATCCTGAAATGAAAAAGCCAAAAATAGCTAGTTCTCCATCAAAATTTCTCAGCTAAAGCTCATTTTTCTGTAGGCTGCAAGGCATCCTGCTATTTCTTCCAAGATTTCACAGCTTTTGGTCATAGTCAAATTAAATCTGTGAGCGATTATGCAAATTAACCCTGAAAAATTATTTTCTTAGCACAGGGGAGTCAGGTATTTGAAAAGATGTTTGAATTCCTTAACAGCTTTAGGGCATAAGTACAAAGGACAAATTTGTTGGCAACTGCCATGATAAACAAGAATATTTATCTGAAGAGGAGAAAGAAGTGTTGAAGTGTTTCTTAATGTGTATCTAGCCTTTCAGCATGAATCTTAGTTGGTGATCGGGAAGTCATCACATCTTAAACTGAGAAGGATGGAAGTTATGGCAATGCAAGCTCGTACCTGAAAAATAGACATTAAAAGCTGCTGGGAAGAAGAAGCATGGTGTAATGAATTATATATTACAAACTAGATTCAAGGCAGCTACAACTTCCTGGAAATTATCTGAACTTGCTAGTCCTTGCTAATCATGTAATATTTTTATTTTGTTCATTAAGAACCCACCTTTCATTTACATTTTAAACAAACTTGATATTGGCAATGTGCTCCACTTTTATTTGTCTTTTGTGTGGTTTTTCATGCCAGGAATACAAGGTGTTGTGGAAGCTTATCAGAGCTGCCTTCCCAAGCTGCAGCTGTACGGACCAACAAACATTGCTCCCATCATCCAGAAAGTGGCAAAATCTGCATCAGAGGAGACCAACACCAAGGAGGCTTCAGTAAGGGAAAAAAGCTGTGTTTGCCTATTTTTCTTGTCTTATGATGGATCTCTTGTAGGCCATCAAAACAAGACCTTTTAGTGCAGATTGTGCCTTCACAGTTTTTATTAACTGCCTTCACAGAAGGCACCTTAAACCTGTGTCAGCTGGAACAGTGTACCCAAGCTTTAGAGCTTCTGTTGTCAGAACTTTCAACTCCTCCCGCACTGATCTATTTCCTGCTTTTAGGGCTATCTTACTGTAGCACACCCAGTTCTTCCCTGTGGAAATAGAGATGGCACTACTAAGGTTAAAAAATTGAGCATTGAAGCCCTAAAAGTCTTGGTTGTACCAGCAGATGAGTTCAAATGATTCCCTACTCAGACTACCCAATTTCACATCTCCTGCAGAGGCTGTACTAAAATTTTTCTGTTCACCTAGGGGATTTTTCCAACCATTCATTTGAAAAAAGTAAGGATACAATTTTCAGCTTGTTATTACTGATGCAGTAATTTGTGCCTTTTAGAAACTGGAAGACAAGTCTGTTAGCCTGAACCTGATAAAAATCCCAGGACATATTTCTTGGACTAAAAGGCTAACGCATAGATCACATTTTAAATGTACATCTTTGAGATGCATTAGGTTTATTTTGATCCTGCCTTGAAGACAGAATGGGAGAAAGGGAGAACAAGCAAATTGGAGGGTGAAATGTGGGCAAGTAGATCTGAACCATTTACAAGAGAAGTGCTGTACAAGTAAAAGATGTAAGACGTTGTGTACTGCAGGAAGAAAAGTGCCTGTGTACAGAATTGAATAGAGCTGTGCATTGGCAAGTGTCTCATCACCAGACCTAGAGCTTTCTCTAAGCTTTCTTCATGTGTTGGGCCTTTTTTAAGTCCTATTAGGGCAGCAGTTCTCAAATATTTCTGTTCATGAGTCTGGGCTTCTGACTGATACTTACAAGAGTATGTAGTGAGAGAATGAAGGGTAATGGCTTCAAACTGAAAGAGGGCAACTTTAGATTAGATATTTGAAAAAAAATTCCTTACTGTGAGAGTGGTGAGGCACTAGAACAGGTTTCCTGGAGAAGCTAAGGATACCCCATCTCTGGAAGTGTTCAACGACAGGTTGGATGGAGCTCTGAGCAACCTAGTCTAGTGGAAGGTATTCCTGCCTCATCATTTTTTGGGCCTAGATGATCTCTAAGGTCCCTTCTAATCCAAACTACTCTATGATTGTATGATTATTACTCCACTATTGTTACCAGAACCTTGATAGTATTTAGGGTCCCAGTCCTAAAATGTGGAATTGCTTTGTTTGAATTTCCATACCCACCTAATCCTGAGGTGACTCACTCTGTTCCCAGAGCAGCTTCTGATCTAATATGCCATACTGAGTAAGTTCCTTCATTCTTCTATACCTAAGCTTCCACCTTTCTGTCTGAAAAACAATTTATAGCCTGAATCGTCAAGATGAAGTTTTCTCCCTGCATGTTTTGTTTTATTCATAGTAGGACAAGATGATAGGAACACTTTGAGTTTATACAGCTGTATATACATAAACATTATTGATATTTAGTGTGTTGGTATTGTTCATGCAGAGTGACCAAATCCTATGATTTGTTCATTTTCCCTATTAATGCACATTTGTTAAATTACTCCAGCTGCCTAACAATTCATAAAGGATACAAGTAAGGCCCACTTTTCACCTTTACCAAGTGAAGATATGTCATAGCTCATGATCCCAATTCAGTGGGTTTTGGAGATTTGGGAGAGACAACAAGCTCACCAAATTGCTTGCTGCTCCCTAGAGAATGAGAAAACCTCTCTTTGGGGCTCTGTATGAAGAGTATGAAGATGGATACATTCCTGTCTTGCTCTCCTGAGGGGCCCCATTACTCTGCAGAGCACAGCAGACCTGCTGTGGTGTGGTGCTTCCCCCACAGGCAGCAGCGGCTCAGCCCCCAGTTTGCAGACAGCTGCACCCACCCTGTTGCTGTTAGCAAAGCTCCTCTGCAGAGCGCTGTCATAACCCCCTGACAGCTCTGCTACAGGCCTGTAACACTCCAGTACCCCATTCCTCCATGCCTCCCAGTGGTTCCCAAAGGGAAAAAAGGTAATCGGAAACTGTCAGAAGTGATTGCGCAGCAGATGGAAGATAGGGCTAGTGAAGATCTCAGGACTATTCGAGACTTCCCAGCCCAAGATCTGACTCTGCCAGCCCTAGCAGCTGGATACCCCCTTTTCTACACTGGGCCTCCTTTGGCTCTCTCCAGCTCCTGGAAATTACCTGAACCAGAGCTAAACTCCTGAAGAGGAGAAATTAGTAGCTGAGGAGCTTGGGATGGAAAATTCTATATAGTCAATATAAAGAATCTTTCCTCTCTAGAAAGGTCCATGACTGAGTTACCAGAAACATTTTTATACTGGAAAAGGTTAAGCAGCTTTGGAATATTAACTAATGATATAATTTTTCACTTCTTGTCCAACAACTTCAGCAATATTTCATCTTGCTGATCCTGACGGATGGCGTCATCACAGACATGGCTGACACCAGAGAGGCCATTGTCCACGCCTCTCACCTCCCCATGTCAGTCATCATCGTCGGGGTGGGCAACGCTGATTTTAGTGACATGCAGATGCTGGATGGTGATGATGGCATCCTGAGGTCTCCCAAGGGCGAGCCTGTGCTTCGAGACATTGTCCAGTTTGTGCCATTTAGGAACTTCAAACATGTAAGCTGATTTTTCCATCCTTATCACAGAAGGGTGAATGTATATAGTGAATGATTCACGGGGCTTAACTTTGCATATGCATGAAGTGTTGAGTAAGTCTATGGGATTATTTTGTCCGAAACAGTGAAAAGAAAGTAATCAGAATGCAATGTGCTCCATTAGTGAGTTGGTGAGAGTGGGGAAGGAAGAGATGAAGTAAAATACATGTGCTTTTTGTGGTGCCAGTCCTTGCTTCCACTTTCTCTCTGATTTAATTTTCTTACCCTTCCTGCCTAATTTTTCATGGTGTCTCTTTTTCATTCTCTTTTGCATCTGTTCTATTAGGACTACAGCATTCTGCTTTCCATTCCTTCATTTACACAGGCAGATGAAATGGCTGTGAGTTTGTCCTCACAGTGTTCCCCAGGAGGCTGTTTCTTTATTGAAGTTAGGTCCCTGAGTGTTCAAATGCAGGATTATCTACCCACAGCATCCTGGATGCCTCCAAACCCTTTCCCAAATTCTGTACAAGAACACAGCCAAGAAAGTGACATTACTGAGAGCTTCCCTCTGCCCTCATCCACCTGTTCCTGACTGAGGCCAGTGTGGTGTAGAAGACACTGTAGGAAAGGAAGGAACAGAACCAGCATTAAATTGCCAAATCTAAAGTAAAGCTTTGGTGATGCACTTTTCTTCTCAGTCACCTGCCCTGCATTGCATCATCCATTCCAGGGACTTCTCAGCAGCACAGTAGGGACAGCATTCGCCAGCAGAAGGGGCTTTCCCACACACAGAGGGGTTTTTCAGAGCCCTTTTCTTCCATATGGAGGTATGCATTATGTTCCTCTGCAATGCTGATCACACCCCTTTCGTTCCATTTTCCTGTCTTTTCTCTCCCTTCTTTCGTCTCACTTCTGTTAGATTTACATGGTTCTCCAGGCTGGTTTTTTGCTGTCTAGGAAGGATATCTTCAGTATTTGATTTGAGAATTTCTTTACCTCACAGTGCAACTGACTCATTCTTCTCATGAGATTGCTCTTTTCAATCTGCTCCCATACGCTAGAGATCCTTAGATTTGGATATGTCAGAGCCAAATTCTCAACTCTGGGCTGTTTTTTATCTGCATATGGGTTTGCACTGCTTACATTTCTTTTTTAGTTTAGCTTCTCTTTTAGTTTTTCTGGGCTTTTTGTCACCATAAGAACTTCTTTTTCTGCTTGCTACTTCCAAAATATCTTTGTTTTTCTCTTTGCAAGAATAGTTCATTTTTCTAATTTCAAAATACAATTTTGCAATATTTGTCTTAGATCTAGACACATTTCTTACTTTCACAAACTCTAGTGAGGAGCAGGAGAAACAAACATGTTCCTCTTTTCCTTCTAGCTTTATGTAAACAATGGATGCAGCCAGGAGGGAGAATTCACCTTAGGCTATTAGTTTGGTGACACCATGCCAAATAGCTGCAGATTGACCACTCAGTTGTAGATACACACATTTCTGTGCTGACAGTGGCACACAGCCACCTACTTGCTGAAACGAAGTATGAACACGACCACCTCATAGCTTGTGATTCCTTCAGCAGATAATCACAAGTGCATAGTGCTGCACTGTAGTCACTGGAAAAGTGTCCAGAGCTATTTATGGGCTAGTGGGAGAGCTACTTTTAATTAGGTGAAAACATGTTTCTGCAAGGAACTGGCAAAGCCAGCTACATTTGTTATTTTTAGTTTCACTTTGTATTTTATAATATAGCTAAAATCATCCTGCATTTAATAGATTAACACTGACAGTTGCAGTTCTGGTCTCTAAATACATTGCACCCCTGGTGTTAACTCGTGACTGAATCTGTGGCATTGTTATTGCCTGCACTGGTCAAATGACAAACATATATCTTTTTAGCTGATTTAGATTAACTTCCCCAGTACTGGGAAAATAAAGCAGTCTTTATGTATTCTTCTTGTTAAACAGTGATATTTTTCTCCCTCTTTCAGTAGCAAAGATAATACAGGTATAGAGATAGATTTGTATTTGCTCTATCAGAAAAGTTAATATATCTTATGTAACCTGATATTTTGTCTGTTTATTGTGATCTTTCAGCTTTTCAACAAATGTCATTGTAATGGATGAGTGCTCATAAAAATAGCCACTTCTGGTTGAATTTCTTTATTGTCATATCCCAAATAATCTCTCTCTCTCAACATTCACAGTGACATTCACAGCTTCCTTGCTTACTTAGCACAAACAAGAGACCATGCATCAACTAGTGAAATAATTTTTCATGGAAGAAATGAGTGTGATGTTTTGATTTAAACTTATTTTTCCCCACAGAGGAAATGCAGAATTTACACATTTGGGAGACTTTTGTCAGATCAGTTCTGACCAGGCACAAGACTTTACATACATCAGCATATTACTTTTGACAGCTTTAAGCAAAACATATATTTAGGTAAAAATCCCATTCCTTTTGTCAGTGTGCCTTGTGTGAATTTATTAAGTAGGAAAAGAAGTTGAAGGATCTTTTTAGAAAGAATAAAAATCAAATTGTTGAAGGTTTATAGGTTTTTCTGATAAATCAAGTACTTATTTATTCCTAAATCCATATTATATCAATTAATGAGAGAAGGAGAGATGAAAATGTTATGTGTGAGCATTTATTTTTTGTTTTGCTGGAAGAGTATACCAAAATTCCCTTGGAGTCAACCCAAGCAGTATTTTTTTTTTATTACTTCTAGTCTCAGGTCAGCTTGGAACTCAAAATCTCATATCTATCCAAAGAGATCAACAATAATCTGTGCAAAACCTTCCCCTCTGAGAAAATGGAAGGGAGGGGGGAGAAGGAAGTTGCAAAAATAACCTATAGAATGAATCCTTTTTATTTTATAAGTTTTACTTCAGAGAAGGTTTTGAGCCTGCACAGCACTCATACAGGCATTTAACACATTTTGATTAGTTATTCACATACCTAAAATCTTATACCCACCTCAGTGTTTTACTGGCTTAAGATTCAGTGCAGACAGCAGGCTCTATTATAGGGGTTTAATCTCCTACGCAATACAGTGCATCAGAAGTACTTCAGTAAAACATCCAAGCTCTTTCTCTCTCTTTAAGGAATATTTTTGAAGCCATCAAAATAATAATAGCAACTGTAGTGACTCTTGGCAAGTTCTGTAGTTGTAGAGGTTTGATAAAATCAAGGTAACCATTAACGCTTAAAAAAATGTCCCATTGTATAGTGGGTGACATATGCCATTCACTAAAGGTGAAAACAAGGGAAACATATTTTCCCTGAACCCCAGTGATCTTTTTCTCTCTGTAATCATCACCACTCCAGTAATGTGAGTGTCCTTCACCTGAAACTGTAGAACAGTGATGCTCCATCACTGAAACGCAGTTGAAGAAAATCACCTGCCTCAATCCATTCACAGTCATATTTTAAGAGATTAAATTCTCTGCCTTTGGGATGTATGATATATTTACTGGGTACAAATCTGATGCCACAGGTAGATTGTATTCCATTCTGCATTGTATTTAATCATAAAGGTTAACAACTGTGACTTAGTAACACATACATCACAAAGGAATGTGGAAAGCACAGCTCGTAACCACTGCAAGGAGCGGTGTTTTGCACTGTGCATTGTAGTTAAAGGTTAAGCATTGTGAAGCCACAGAACTGAACCAACAGTCTTCTGTAATACACACCAATTATGGAATCATAGGTGATTATTTTCCTGCTGCTGACTGATCTGATCATTGTAGTGTATTAGCTATCAATTGAGAACTATTCATCTTGAGGTGCTTATTGCTAGGATGCTCTTCAAGCAGTTAAATAGTGGAGAATATGTTACAGTAAAACATTAATTTAATGCCCAAACTGTGCTAAAGACCCAGCAAAGGTAATCCTTACACAACACTTATGAACTGGGTCTGTGTTTAGCTTAGAAGTTACTGACTGTAATTCTCACTTATTCAAATGCTGCTATGCACCATCTGATCTGGAAATGAGAGTGCTTTACCACCACAAAAAGTATGTAAGTTACAGGTGGTCCATATCATCAAAGAGGAAACCCACTCCAACCCTGGTTTTGGGATGTTACCTGCTGTAAAGAGCCCCAGGACCAAGAGACATCACCGGCATGATGGAACTCAGTAAAGCAACAGTTGTTCATGTTCAGACTAAAGCACAGAGCCAAGCCAGCTACCCCAGGACAGCCCTTTGTGGCGCCACATACTGCCTGTGAGCCTGTGGGCACAGTAAATGTTTTAGCTTAAACCTCAATGGAAGGCTTTTCAGTTGAGGACTCCTCAAGTGGCAGTGATTCAGCTGTGCACTGGAGCCCTGACAGAGCCTGTTCTGAAGGGCTGACCCTTCCTGCAGGAGGAATGGAAATGGTGGCAGAAGAGAGAAGTGGCGGAGGGAGGATGATGCACAGCAGTGAGTGCTGTTGGCCCGATGTTAAGACATGTGAATTACACAGATCCAGAGAAGCTGATGGCCCGTGCTCCTGCCCAGCATTTTTAAAGACAGAGCAGAGTGAAGTTTCCTGATTGCTACAGCTTGTGTGTGCTGCACTGGCCCAGGGCTCTTCCCCCACTCCCTGTTTTTACCTCTGTGTAGAGTTGTATTTTTGTTAAGATAGCACAGAGGCAGGCTAAGGTATATACAGCTTTGATACACTGGGAAGGAGATTTTAGAAAACAGTAATTTTCAATAGCATTGTAGAAATCAGCCATTTGTGTGATTCCAAGGGGTATTTTCTGATTTAGTTGGAACTAGATGAACCTTAAGGTCCCTTCCAACCCAAATCATTCCATGGTTCTATAAAACAAGTTTAGGCAAGAATACGGCAACTCTGGAAAACCACTTTTCAGGATTAAAATAAATGGGTTCTGTTACTGTGTAACACCTTAGAACAGTGGCTTCACTGACACACAAAGTATGCTCTATGCTTTGCCAGTGTGTTCACACAGAAATGTTCCAGGCTTTTTTGCCTGCACAAATATTTTGGTATAAATGTCAAAGTAGGGAAATAGCAGTTCGTTTTATTTGTACTAATCCCATACGTGAGTCAAAATACAAAAATACAAAAAAAAACCCCAAAACATTCTGTTTCTGGTTTTGCTAGCGTTATCTTTGTATTTGCAGTATTATAACATTTGATACTGGAATTTGTAATAGCCATATGTTTTTTTCACCCTTGGATTAACATGCCTACAAATAGTTTACCATTTACATTCTATGTAAACCAAATTTGAAGACTCTGTAAGAATAAGGATGCCACCCCACAAAACAGAGGAGGTCAAAAACCAGTCACAACTGCTTTGTGCCATGGTAGTTTTGAAACCTGGCTGATAATACAACCAACAGTGAGGAGGAAAGTGTTCATTAATTGGGGAAAAAGTACTTGGTGTGCAGAAGAAGTGTGATCCAGCCACCGGCTGAGTTCTCATGCATTGTCTGAGCTGCAGTCTGCACTCTCTGAAGATAAACACATCAATTTAAACCTGTCAAAATGACATTTAAGTATTTTCATTTTTACTGCATTTTGGGCTCAAGAGGAGCATGGCCAAGCAGGCTGGCTCCAGAGGACCTGGAACCAGCTCTACCCAAACATTAGAAACAATCAAATCTAAAACATGGGGCAAGAGGGTGCATGGGAGAACAGGAGTCCAGTTTTGTCATGGCTGAATTCAGGGGCTGAGGAATATCCATGCAGCACACGCAGGTAATGGTTGCCCACAAAACATCCACAGGCCCCTCTGCTTAAAATGAAGCATTGTCAGGGTGTGAGGCAGTAACTCTGTTGTTGATGGAGGGCAGGGTTTCTCACTGCACCTCCCCGCCTGGGGTGAAAGCCACTGGCTATCTCTATATCCATCTCTACCTTTCAGGGTCATCAGTTCTTAAGTCTGATTGACACCTGCCATTTTTACATTGCAGGAAGCACCAAGCCTAGGATTGAAGCTTTCTTGTAATCATGGTTTAATTCCAACAAAAACCAAGTATTTTTTATTAAACGGGAAAAAAATTCCCAGCCATTAAAACACCATGCCAGATTCTGAAGAGCAGAATGGTGATGAAGGCCTCCCTTTTACAGTGTTGTCCATTCATGTTCAGCTTGAAACTCTGCAGGATTCCTTGCTGAACACTGATGCATGAAGTCTTTGCAGCCTTTTATTGTGATATGGTGCTCTCCCAGAGTGCAGGGAAGTTTAGTTACCCTGAACTTAAAATAGTCCAAATGGGCCTGAAGTCACACAGAGCACTTTTGGCTTTAGTGTACTTTTAGGCAGCTACAGCTTCATACCTAAACTGACTCATAAAGTGAGTTTTCAGCAATAGTGGGATTCACTTTGAGTCTTTTTTGCCTTCCATTTCTGTACCATACTTCCTCCTTTGATCTCATGGCACCAATGCCTCTAAAACCCATGGCACTTCTAGCAGAGAGCCACGTTAACGCTTGTGTTTTCTACCATTTCCTGCAGGCATCCCCAGCTGCTCTAGCAAAAAGCGTTTTGGCTGAAGTTCCAAACCAAGTCGTGGACTATTACAATGGCAAAGGGATAAAACCAAAATGTGTGTCAGAGTACGAGTCTTCCAGGACACTAGCTCCATGAACCTGCCTGCACTCTTTTACAAAATTAAAAAAGAAAAATGCTCCTGTCTACAACTACTGTATTTAAAAAAATGAAACAAAAAAAAAATAGCACGTTTTGGTGATTTTTAACTAAAATAACCTTTTTTTTTTTGCATGTGTAGCCTAAGGGCTTAAATCTGTTAAGCGGTAATATTGTTGAAAACTTTTTATGAGGAAAAAAATCCAGAAAAAAAAAGTGAACTCTTTACATTACAGCATGTTGCCTTGAAATAAAAAGTTAACTGTATCTGGTTTTTATACAGGTTTGTTGAAATTTTGCTAAATTTCTTATATTTACACTGTAAAGCATTTTGAAATATTTATTGAGAGTCGATAGCCAAAATGTCTTTGGTTTACTCTGCTATGAACTGAGAAATTTTTCAAAATGGCAGATGCATGAACTGTATTTTGCATGTTTAAAATAAAAACAACACAGTTTTGCAGTTGTCTTTATTTCTCTCTCTGCCACAAGGCTGCCTGCTTTCAACTTCCATATTCCAAGGGAAGGGTGATAAAGTGTTTCAAGAGATACCTGACCTGAAGCATGGGCATTTCTAATGTTAGCACCTTATAACATGGGCACCCAAACAAGCCCACTCAGTCTGTGGCCTGAGCAGTAATTTTTCAAAAGCCTGACAAATCCTGCTGTTACAAAGTGTTCGGACCATAGCTGTAAACAGATCTGGCTTGGAGAGCATGATCTATCAGGATTGCATGTCTTAAAACATGCCTTCTTAATCCCAACAGTCTGGCTGGCTTTCAAACAGGATGTATTTTGGCCATCCAAATTTATAATCTCTTCTGTTTGGGAATTCTTCTTTTGTTTCATTTGTGTTTTTTAATCTCACATGCAGTGTCAGTGTGGCACATTTTCCAAAAGAAATTTTGCACTGCCTGATTTTGTGACAAGCAGTAACTTCATCCTCACACAAATCACCTGAGATTTTTACCAAAAGAATATTGAANAGAGGACACACAAGAATAGAACGGTGGTGGACTGCACTTTCCTTTGAAATATTTATGTATATAAATGAAGAAATTGGATTGATGTTAATTTATGTGTTTGAATTTTGGCAGCTTCTTTTGCTAAAAACCAATTGTGAAGAATGTGACTTGTTAGAAAGGAGAAAATTTGACAAAAAGTAATCTGTGTGGGATTGTTCAAAAGGCACAGCTTTGGATGAATTGTGCTCCCACTGAATTGAAAACATACTTGTTGCTAGTTCCTGAAGAAGCTGTTTGGGGCCAGTGCTGAATATTTTGGAAACCCTCCCCTGTGAGCAAGGGGTTTTGGTTTAGAAATACATATTTTTAAATGAGTTTCCTGGTAATGTAGTAGTCTAGCTTACTGAGTCTCCTTTAGAAGTAACTTCCACGTAATCAGCTTTGATTGATGATTTTGTACTCTTAAAGGAAGGCAGTGGGATAGCCAAGATGCATGGAACTGTCTCCCCAGCACATTCAGTTCTGCCCCGTCTCTATCCTGCAGCACCATCATTCACACTTGCTTGTAAAGATTTCTCCAGCTGATCAGACACTGAGTATTACTTGGTCGTGGGCATAAATTGTCTGGAGATGTCCAAACTGATAGATCTCAAATCCACATTTCCATGTAACGGCTGACTCTTCATTTGAGAGCTTACCCTGTCAGGCTGCACATATCTCCTTGCGTGGGTGTATTTCATCTGGAAGCTACCGTGATCTCCCCTTACATGTCATACATCACTCTGCCAACGAATCTTAATTCTTACATACAACACCTCTAGTTTCTTATTCCCACTTCCCCCCTATTTTCTTTCCTTCCCTATTCTCAGAAGGAGCATTTTCTAGCTGTTAAAGCACAGGACTGAAAAATCAATGACTCCGTGTTCTTTCCTCCTCCAGTATCTCATTTCATTTTCTTGGCCAAGATTTTTAAATTTTCTGCACCTCAGATTCCTCATCTGTAAAATGAAGGTCACTGTCATGTATCATAAATATCTCACAATGGTACTGGGGGACTTTAATATTTGAAAAGGGATTTGAGATCCTTCCTCAGAGGCATGATGGTGCTCTCACCATGTAAAGAGCATTACATTATCCTGGGACCTGCATTTAGGGATGTAATGTACAGTTGAGGGGAAGTTCAGCCTTTTCTTTATAATTTGTCAGACTGAATAAAAGAAAGCTTTCAGCAGGAAAAATTAGGAATCAGATAAATTGTTCTTCTGGTACATGTCATCTTTGACTAAACTAATTTTTGAAGTGTTTATGGTTACATAGAATTGGGCAGTTACAGCTCTTCATTACCAGAGGTGTTACAAGATGCTTCTATAATGTAGAATCACGTAAAATGCAGACACCAACAGGTTATTGTATGCTGAGCTATAAAAACCATCAGTCATTTTCATGTGTGTAGGTGGTCTATATAAGTGTCTCTAGAACCCCAGCTGCTACAGATCTTTCTGTTTACTTCACACAATCCTGATTATAAATGCTCTCTACTTAAAAATAAATCATTATCAGTGGTTGGTTGATATAAGTCAGCAATTCTGTAGCAGCCCTCAAGTATTTGGAAACATACCTTCATGGTATTGAAAAATCAATTGGAAATCTCCTTCAGTCTGTACAGATCTCAGCATGTAAAACAAACATGTAATAGCGTGGTGAGTTGGTGTAGGACGCACAGAAGACAAAACTGGCCATATGGTAAAGGTTTTCTAATGAGGCCTTGGATGTTATTTTCATTGCTCCAAGCTACTCTCTGCAATAAAATACTACGGACTTTGTGCAGGGTAACATCATTAACTATATGAATATATCTCTGAAATTGGATATTTTTCTCCTGTTTTATCTACTTAGGGTTTTAGCTAGGCCATTCTGCCTTTAGGCTGAACTGCCATCACATTCTCCTGCAGATTTTTTAATGCAAATTTAAACTTATACTGCCTTTTGATGGATCATTTTAAATTCTGAAAACTCCTTTAAAATAAATTACATCTTGTCTTTTTGAGATAACCAATGATCTAAAATATATTCTCTGCCACCTCCAACCCTACCTTCCTTTTTATCTCAAATCCAATTCAAAACCCAAAAAAGTCGCAGAAAACGCAAAGAGATTCATAATCCCTATTAGCCCAAAATACATTAACATCTATAATTCTTGAGCCAGATACTGAGATGAGTTGTATTCTTAGTTTGTAGGGGAAACTAAGTCCACAAGAGATTTGAAAAAAGGACTAATACACTGCTAAGCACTTATTACCCCAAGATAAACCTATGCATATGAAGATTTTACCATGATGAACAAGGTAGTGTTCTACTTTTTTTTTTTTTCTTTTTTTGGATGAAAGATTCTACAGGTATGAAAGGGAAATTATAATAATTGTATTGCTTTAAAATATCTTTTTTCTTAGTCTCCAAATATCAAAGGCACATAACTTAGGACAGCAAAAGGGTTTACAATTTGGTATCTTAGAGACCTGTTGTGGGTTGTGGGGAGCAGTGGTCTAAGCCAAGGCTTGCTGCAGGTTGCCAAGGTGATATTCCGACAAACACACAGATGGAAGGCCCCTGTTCTGTGCAGATTTGTTTGACAAAAGCCCTGCAGCTCTGCAATACTCAACTGCATCCCTTGGGTTTACCCACACACCAGATACCGTCATAGAACAGCACGTGGCTTAAGTGAGCCTCATTATTTTATTGCCCTAAGGTCTTTGCTGATGAGTTAAACAGAGCTCCCTCCTTCAGTCTGGCTCTTGGCTGCTAACACAGGTCATGGCTAACTCCCAGAAAGAACTCACCTCGTTATTCAGATTGACATTCTTCAACTGGGATGATGGGTCTTGCAGCCACACCTGCTATGTAAATCTTACCAGACAAACTCCCTCTACTCCTGACTAGCATGGACATTTCAGTCACAAAGCATTGCTAAATTTATATTCACTTTTTTTTTTTTTTTTTAATGGGAAGGATGAGCTGGAAGATTCCTAGGATAAGTCTACACTTCTCAGGTTATTTTTTTTCGCTTTATTTGCAGGAAGTGCCATTTTGCCATAAGAAAAATAGAATTTATAGCACCACCTGTTCTCCTTCACACAGAGGTCTTACTTGTACCTGCAGTCCTGAGCTGAGGAGCTGCATTATATCAGAGACAATTTCAGCAATTAGAGAGCTGTATGAGTGGTAACAGTCAGCCTAGCTGCATGTTTGCTTGCAGCATTCACTGCAAACCATCAGCTGGCTCCACTCCCACCCCCTCTTTTTTGTTTTTTCTAGTTTCACTGCAAAGTTGGGGAAATCCTCCAAACAGATCAGGTGAAACTCAGGTGACCTCTCCTGTGAAGGCTGCCAGTTCAAAAGTGGTGTTTCCACTTCCTGTAGTTCTGAGGACTAGCCAAGGCAGCAGACTGGTGGGAAAGGTTATTTTGTAATGGATGCTCTTCCTTTCTCTTCCTTTCCTCCAAAAAAAAGTGGTAGCCATTTCCACTGCTGTGCAGAAAGCTTTTTAGTGCTGAGTTCAGGAGGCACTTGAATTCTTGTCCCACTGATTAGAGCAGGCAGTTTGCCATCTGACTGCATCCAGAGTTGCAGCCATCTTGCTACACCCACTCCCCCTTACACACACAAACCTGACGAGTTCATGCCTCTTTAGCACCATGACAAGCTGCGTGCACCTAAAACAAACAAACAAACAAAAACCCAACAAAACCAGTTGATTTCGCATCATGATAAAAAGGGGGAAAGTACAACACTGAAACTTTTCTCTCAGAAATGTGTGCTCCCATGTATTACTTCCAAGTTACTGGTGGCATGAAATCCTGTGTCACCTCAGCTGTGCAGGATGCTACACAAGAAAAGCATCATACTGTGGCAACAAGGCTCTCTAGGATCAAGGGAGCCCTCGTCTCTGGCTGGGAGCATCTGCCATGGCTTGGCAAGTTACTTGATCTTGCTGTGTGCCTTGGTTCCACATCTCTGAAATGGGGGCAAATAGAATTTTGTTACTTCCTGGGGACTTTGGTCGGGCTAGCACCACTGTAGGGTTGCCACAGTGTTCAGAAATTGGGACAGAACACCTTTATCATTTTTAGATCCTTTCTTCCTCCTGGTATAGAGGTCTCTGTCAGAGCAGCAGCATAAGCTACTAGTGGACCCCATTAGGAAACACATCCGCATGAAATTTAGCAACATCCCTGTTGCTGTTCTTGATGCCAGGGAGAGAGCAAAAAGACGCAGTGATCGCTGTGATAGTGGAGATTAACCAGCTTCAGAGAGGGAATGTCAACTGGACTGTAAACTTGGGAGATGCATTTCTGAATACTCTATGTGGCTACTGCCTAAAAGGACAAGAAGTAAACACGGGACAAGGAGTGTGTGTGAAAGCTACTGGTAATTTTCTGGATCACAGTTTTGGGTGTGAACACCAAAACTACCCAGTTACAAGCCTCAAGTGCAACACGCCCACAACACGTACCGCAGTGGGGGAGAAGATGGAGTAGTGGGGTAAAGAGCAGCAAGGACAGATTCCAGCTGACCACACTGAAAGCTCATGTGTCTTTATAAAAAGAGATTTCTGCCAAAACCAAAAGGGAATCTTGGGTTCGTACCCCTTTGCCATCCTAACTGGTGCGCTCTCGGCTGTGCTGGTTCCCTTCTCAGAACAGGAAAAAAAGGGCGAGTCCATTCCGGATACTGATGAAAGCCAGACCTCAGTAAAGCGAGTGTCCCGGGCACCAGCCTGTGCCACGCTGCCCAGAACCCTCTGCCTCAGCCACCCACTTTAACCTTACCAGTAACTTTCCCTGGCTACACTACGAAATACACTTCCCCATAAACGCTGCCCTCCTGCCCTCACATGGCCCGGCCACTAATCATAGAGCCATGCGATCATTCAGGGTGGGAAAGGCCTCTAAGATCATCGAGTCCACCCATTATCCCAGTGTATGTAACCTATAACACCAGCATTGCCAGGGCCATCACTAAACCCCGTCCTTAAGTGCCGCATCTACACGGTTTTTTGAACACTCGCAGGGACGGTGATCCCACCACTTTCCCTGGACAGCCTGTTCCAACGCTTAACCACCCTTTCCATGAAGAAATTTTCCCCAATATCCGATCTAAACTGCCTCTGGCACAACTCGAGGCCGTTTGCTCCTGTCGTGTCGCTCATTTCCCCGGGAGAAAAGACCTGAAGTGGTTAAGCCCTGCACCCCGCAAAGTCTGGCACAGCAGGGTCGCTTCTTCCCAGACACCACCCCAGCCCCGAAGGTATCTGCTCAACACCTGCAGGAAGATTTTGAGTCCGTTGTCCCGTAACCCTGTGTGCCTAAGCGGTGCTTGCCAGCGATAAACCCCACTAGCCGCTGGATTTTCCCGGTTTAGACGCGGGAGCGTTGGATTTTACTGGCTCGCGGCTGGAACGCAGGCAGAGGAGCGATGGCAGGGATGGAACGGCTGCGGGGGGAAAGGGTGTCCCATAGCTGTTTGTGCATGTCCTCGCCCTGGGGTGAGGTATTCCCCCCGGGTCAGAATAGCTCAATCGTCCACGGGTGCTGCAGCCCACGCCTTTGGGGTGATTCGGGAGTTTTTATGCCGACTCTGGAGCTCGCCGCCCTTGGGGCCGGAACTCTCCTTCCGGGGCAGCACGGAAGGTTTCCAGCGGCGGACGCNGCAGGAAGAGCGGGGAGCAGAGCGTGGCTTAGCCCCTGTCGCAGCCCAGAGGTCGTAGAATCGTAGAACTGCCTGAGTTGGAGGGGGACCTTGAAGATAATCTAGTTCCAGCCCCTCTGCTGTGGGAAGGGACGCCTTCAAGCTAGACCAGGTTGCTCAGAGCTGCATCCAGCGTGGCCTTGAACGCTGCCAGGAATGGGGCATCCAGAGCTTCTCTAGGCAACCTGTGTCTGTGCCTCACCACCCTCAGAGCAAAGAATTTCTTCCTACTATCTAATCTAAGCGTACTGTCTTTCAGTTTGAACCCATTCCCCCTTGTCCTCTCACTACATGCTCTTGTAAGTAGTTTTGCCCCGATTTTCCTGTGAATTCCGTTCAGGTGCTGGAAGATGAGGGGCACCGCAGTGGCCCTTGACCCTCGGCGGCCTCTCCCTGCCCCTGGGCCCCGTCTCTGGTCGCCGCCCTTCGGAGAGGCCCGTGTGTGCAGCCAGCTGGCAGCGCCTGGCCGCTTTGCTCGTGCAGAGGTGGCGGTGCCATGGGTTACTGCTGGGGCACGCCAGCCGTAGAAATAGCCCCAGCCTTAGAAATAGCCCCAGCCTGCGTGGGAGTTATGGCAGGACAGGCGTGCTGGCATCCAAAGCATCTTTGCAGCATTGTGATCGACTTGACCTGCCGTGTTTTGGGTCACCTTGGCCTGCTGGCCGTGTGCATTCACTACCTGTATTACTAAATACTCTTTCGTTGGCATTGAAGAGGGTTGGGGAGCATTCAAGCCTTTTTCAGCCCTCATAAAATTTCTAGCAGGACACTGAGCTGTTTAGCAGTGTTTGTAGGATCGGAGTTGTTGGGGCTGGAAGGGAGGTGAGAAGCCAAGTTCTAAGCTGAGGTCTAAGTTCTTTCTCACATTGTGGCCAGCCCTGAGGTCAGACCAGGTTGCTCACGGCTTTGTGGTTTTGGGCCTTGAAAGCCTCCAAGGACTGAATCAGCACAGTCCCTGTAGACCCCAGTGCTGGTGTTTGATTGTCTTCAGACTGAACATTTTTTCCTTATGTCAAATCTGAATTCCCCTTTTCAGTTTATAGCACTTCTCATTCTCCTGGCACGCACCTCAGTAAGCATGGCCTGCCTCGGTCTTGTCAGTAGCTTTCTCAGAAGTTATTCCATCCCACTTGTGGATGGGACTGTGCGTCTCTGCTTTTGAATATCATTGGTTCCTTGTTGGCCAGAGGGACACCCTTGAGCATCATCCACTGCTCCCTTCAAACTTAAAGGTACTCTCATCCCCTCTTAGAGGCCACTGATAAAGATATTAAGCAGGACAAGTCCCTTAATAGACTCCTGAGGAACTCTGCTTGTAACTGGCCTTCTAATAGAGTCCAAACCATCAGCTGTGACTCCTTCAGCCCAGTGATCCAGCCAGGTTTTTGCTCACCTGATAGCCTACCTAGCCATGCCACAACATCCTATCTTGGATAGAAAGATGCCACAAGAGGTTGTTTTAAAAGGTCTTGTTAAGGTAAACAATACCTACTGTTATCTCTTTGTTCATGGATCTAGCTGAGTTTTTTTTTATCTTAAGAGGAGTGGTTGGTTGCTTTGTTGTTGCTTGCTCCCCTTCAGTATAATTCAGAATACTTAGTCAAATGACAAATAATTAGATGTTTTATAAATTAGATGTAACGTGCATGTTATGAGACATTTTTTGTACTGGTAAGATACTTAAAACCTTTTCCCACCACTGGAAAGGGGGCAGCTGGGCTTTGTAGTCAGACACATCAACAGTTCAACATGGTGGCACGAGCATCTTTCTGAAGAGAATGTGGAGTTCCTCAAGAAGATAACTGCAGAGGAGTACAAAGCTCAGACAGCCAGCAAGCTGTGCCCTCTGAAAGATGAGCCATGGCCACTGAATAAGTGGACACCAGGTGAGAAAGTTTCTGAAATATCAAATTCATGCTGAAATTATTATTATTGTTGCATTCAGTAACATCAGGATTGTGTCTTAAGTGTTCTCCTTTTGGCTTTCACATCAATCATTCAATACATCTCCTAGTAAATAAGTAAATGTAGTATGTCAGTTCTCTAAAAAACATTTAAAATATTACAAGGTGTTAAGAACCTTTTAAGAACTTCTAGTTCTTAAGTTTAGTTTTTTAGTCCAGCACTTGGCTTGTCCCACTGCTGTACAACGACAAGATAATAAATTAAGAATTCATCAAAAAAGTCTCCCTATTAGACTAGAAAGTATTTGAACTTGAGAATGTTCTTGTTAATATTGCTGGACTCTGAAGAAAATTGTAATATATAATACATCCCACTTCTGTTCTGTGATTGCAAGTTCTTGTGGAGTAGAACACAGTATTAAGCTTTTGATCTTTCAGAAGGGTCACACCATTTGTGTGGCAGACATGATAGGCTGCCTTTGCTGTTCAGATTTGCGAAGATCAGGGTGGGAGGAACCACCTACAGTAAACTTCTCAATAGTTAGTTTGGCTCTAATACATGGGCATTGTATTTCTGAAAAAGAAAAAAACCAAACCAAAAGTAGTTGCATTTTCTATCAAACACAACTGAAACAGGTGGAACTTTACTGGTGGTGGTATTAAAAACCCCCAGCCTACCGGCAGGGATTTAGTGGTGTTTTCTCTCCTTCACCCCCTTAGGAATAATCAGAGTTAATGGGACTTTGCAGATTATTGGGTGAACTCTTTCAATTACTAAGTGTGAAGTTGCATCCATGTTCTGTTTTGATCTACAGATTCCATCAGAGTTGGTGTTGTGGCAGTAAAACTGGGAATGATGCCAATATGGACCAAATCTGGTGAAAAACGTGCTGTCACACTACTTAAGGTGAAATAAATCATAATGAATTTCATCTTCTATCAGGTGTTTCAAGCAAAAGTGAAACTGATTACTTGTACAGAGTAGGAAATCCTGAAAGAAAGTCAAGATTTCTTTTGCTCCTGTGTAGTACACCACACCCATTCTGTTTGTATCCAAACTTTCTAGGAGTGGTCTGCCTGCTGCCTCAGCTATTCAAATGCTGCAGAGCTGTGAGTAGTGTTACGTAGGTCATGCAACAAAGCTGGGGTTAACTATCCCACTTCATGTCTTTTATTTTTCCACCTGCAGGCACGTTTGGATAGTTTCACCTTGGTTTCTGAGCCTTTGTAGCTCTGAAGCTGCTTCTTCATATTCTCTGGCAGCTGCTCTTGTGATGGAGCCTTTTGCTGACTGGTTGCTGCCGTATGAGGAGCCATTGCTGTGAAGGCCATCAGGTTTACAGGGCAGAGGAGCAGGAGTCTAAAATGTGGGCTCTTACTGTATGCGTTGCATGCTTACAATAGGGATTTTGCAGATCTTGCATGCAGAAGGTGATTATAAAAGTTTATTCAATTTCTAGAGCACTTATGAAATTAGTTTGCATTCTACTAATTTTTTTTTTTAAATAAGCCTTCATTTCATTGGAAAAGCAATGTCGGCGTTAACAGCTTAACACTCTCTTACTTGTAGGCTGTATCTTCTGTCACAAAAACAGAGACTGACTTTGTTTCTAACTGTTGCCTTAAAGTATACATGTCTGCTTATACTGAAGCAAACGCTTTCTCTTTTCTCAAGGTTCAAGATTGCCATGTTTTAAGATACGTTTCAAAGGAAGAGTCGGGTGGAAAAACAGCTAAGCTGCTTGTTGGAGGAAAAAATGTATCTCCTTTTTCTGTAAGTGAACCACTTTGAGTGTTGCAATTGTTCTTTCTGTTGTGATTACAATACAAAAATAGCATAAGTAGACTTCTCTGAAAGATTAGTTGGCAGACAAGCGTGCTTTGGAACTGATCTTTTGTCACATTGTCACACCTTTTCCTAATGCTAGTGTAAAGTCTTAGTTAAGATAATAGCTAGAAGAACTTTTTGAGAGTTTTGCCTCTTGATTCTCCAGGAAAGCTGTGAGTTTAGGAATTTGCTGTGATGTGCAGTGTCCCGTGTGGGGAAAGGGTTTGAAGGACCACTAGCAGTGTAGAAATGTGTGTTCACCGTGTCTGTGGAGATGCAGTTGAGATGAGGACTGCAAGATAGACACTTTAAGGGCCTGTTGTAAACTTACGCAGCTTCATCAGTTCTTTACAAGACTTTGTACTCTAGCTTACTCTTCTATACTGTCTTTTTAGCTGTAGTTCTGTTTTTCCCCAGGTCTGCTGACACTGCTTAATTTGCCTATAGTTTTGCTGATAAGTAAGCTTAAGACTTATATTTTAAAGAAGATAGCTTCATGACTGTAGCTCATCAACAGCCATATCAAAGCCACTCACTTGTTTAGACATCCCAGTTGCTTGATGTGGAATTCCCAGAAAGCTTCAGTGGCTGAGGTTGTCTAGCAGAGCTGTCATTCCTCAGGATGACTTATAGATCAAGCAGGATCAAAGTGTTCCCTCAAAGGATTGCAGTTTCTGTGATGCAATACTTCTGTAAAATATAATTTTTCACTTCTTGCAGTGTCCTGATACTCACTGGTCTGATTTAGGCAAGTAAAAAAATCCCAGGGCTTGTGACTACTAAGCAGATCATCTCAGTTAGTGATTGTGGCTTTTTGAGGACATAGATCTCCCTTTTTCAAACAGATGGTTGTCCCAGGGCCTCAAAATTAATGTGTACTTGTTTCTGCTTTAGTGGAGGTGAGAGAAGAAGGACCTTTTTCCTTGATAGATGGGTTGGCTTTTTTAGTATTTTCTACTGATTTTGAATAGGCTTGTACTTCAAGGTACCGTTCTTTTATTCAGTGGGTTTATGCCGTGTTTCACTATCACAGCTTGTACTTTTCAGGTGTCTATCTCACTTCAGTCCATTTCCACTTTCCAGGTATGACATTCTTCCTGGAAAAATGACAGCTGTGTTTTTTCTTTCCTGTTACCTTGGTCTAAGACATGCAAGAATCATGGGAATAATAATTTTCAAGTTGTATTTTGCCCATTAGGCTCCTTAGAGTTGATCTTTTCATGAAGATGATGTTACCAATACTCCAGTATGTTGTCAGAGTGAAAATATGCCAGAAGTAAAGAGGCATAAGGAAAGCTTTTTAAACAGCTCCTATGAACTAAGAAAATTTCTTCAAAGCAGAACAACCTAAAAAGTCAACTCAAGGACTTTTTAG
>WEIT01013863.1:2468-15603 GCA_013389985.1 Dryoscopus gambensis | reverse complement strand
GGTGTGGAACTAAGTAATCAGAAGCTTTGAAAAAGAGAACAAACTTTTAAATTACTACAAAACTCTTTGTAAGCCATGAAAAGAAAGTAGTATCTTTTATCTACATTCTAAACAATTGGTTTCCCTTTTCTGATCTTCACACATCTCTTGTTTATATTAGGCAGCTGTAGGGTAACTACTTGACAGAAAATAAAAGACAGACACATGAGTTTTTAAATAAATTTTATAGAGAGATAAAATGCAAGCCTCAAGATGAAATTCTAGTATAATATATCTGTTTCTCTGAATGATGTTGACAGTCTGTAATCATTTTCTGTGCTACGTTGATCCTTGGGTATTTTAAGATTACTTTCTTCTTATGGCTGCTTTTGGTTACAGAAACCAGAGTCTGCACATGAAATTTTTAAAGAAGCTGGAGTGCCACGGAAGCAGAAAGTTACAACATTTAATGTAACAGATGATGCCATAATTAAGCCAGGTAATCTTTTTGAGCTACTGAGTATTATGTGCACAATCATTTAACATGTGCCACTTGTACACCTAAATGAAGTTACAATGTGTATTTCAGTTTTGTTTTTTATAGAAATTGCTGAATTCTTTGTCATGAAGCACAAGCAAATCTTTTTCATACGGAAAATTAGAAAATGGGTTTTACTTTTTAGTTGATGAGATGTTGGCTTTTTCCTGGATACTGTGTTTCCATTAATTAGAACATAAATTACAATCCAGATTTACTAATCCGAACACTGAGTTAAGAAGTAAATGTCTGTAACCTTGACTCACTTGTTGGCCATAAATATGGATACAGCTACAGGAAGTTTTGTGTTTATCTTTACAAGAGGGACGCAGAATTTTGTGGTGATGTCCCTCAGGACCCTGAAATAGCAGGTTTTTTGTTTCTTCTTGCTGCATTCATAAGTAGGATGATGCCTGCTTTTTCTAGCTGCTTGCAAAGTAAAACACACTAAAACATGTTTATAACAACATTCTCACTAAAAATCAGTATTGGAAGTGTGGAGATCAAATGAAAAGTTTTAAGTTTCTGAAGTTTTATTAGGTAGTGTATTAGGTTGCTTTTATTTTGTGATTTTTGATAGTTGCAGGTATTTTCTGAAGAATTATGTAGGGTAAAAAATTCTAATATATTGCATCTTTCCTTGCCATTAGTGGAGCTTTTTGCAAGACCTTTTTAAGACAGTGCAGTTAAAAATCAAATCTGACATAAAGAAGAAGTCAGAACTGATAAGTGGAAGCAATAGTTTGAGATAAAGCAGAATTGCAAGTTTTTGATAAACTGGTTTGGCAGTGTGTGTATTTTGTACATAACATCCTTTATGTGCACGATTTTGTGTCAATTATCTTATCCCAATGTGTGGATTGTGTAAATATAACATGAAATAATATGAGGGTTTTTATGCTTGAGACTTACAAGAGGTTTACATCATTTCAGTTTGTATTCAGACAGATCTGAGAAAACGAAAGCAATTGAAAAAACATGAAGCAATTAAAATTTCATTTCTTTTTACTGGATGTATAACGGACTAGAACAGAAACTGAAATATGCAGCCACATGTATCTTCAGATTAAAGTTCATTTATAATGAACTAAGTTATCAGTTTTGCTTTGTTGGGTTTTTTTAAGCTGCTAATGAAAGAACATTGCCCTTGGATGAAAAAAAATCACTGAAGACAAAACAAATCTAAAATTAATATTTTGATACTGCAAGTACTTAAGGAATTAGTGTAATTAGAATGAGGTGAGTGATGTCACTGACCTACAGTAGCACTTTTTCTGCTAAAGGTTAGTGTGCAGACAATTCCCCAGTGGGTGAAGCTTTGCTTTTGCCACAGTCTTTAGTTTGGAAATACTGCGTCTTAGTAGAAGCATTGCAAATTTTTTTTTTTTTATTCTTAACCCCATTTTTTATAGTAGGTGGTGGGTTTTTGTGGTTTATTTGGTTTTTTTGGTTTGATTTATTTTTTAAAAACCTTGTGAAGTGTTAGTAGTTCTAAGTGCAGCATATTCTGTTTTCTTGCTAAGCATGTCTATTATGAGTCTTAACTAATTAGACACTTTGGGTTTTGGTGGTGTATGAAGGGCAGTGTATCTGAGTAAAGCCTTGAACCATCCTTGTACTCATCTGAAATTAGATTAGGACCTGAGATGTGTGCTTAAATAGTACATACAAAGCATCTATTTCAGCCATCGAGGTTCATAAAGAAGAACAATTAAGATGTAAATAAGAAGTTTTATTTCCTTTCCTGTGACTGTAATCTACACTGGAGGATAATGACTGGCTAGTGGTTTGAGGATTTCAGCACTTAGCTGAGCATGATCTCTCCTCTTCTTTTGCAGGTACTCCTTTATACGCTGCTCACTTCCGCCCTGGGCAATTTGTGGATGTTACTGCAAAAACGTAGGTTCCTGGGGATTTAATGTGTGTTAAATCTCTCTCTAAGACACTGGTTGATTTTTTTTCCCCCCCTCTATTTTGTCTTGAACCCATGGCTCACAAAAGCAGAAATACAGTTGCAAGGGTGGTGACAGGAAATTGACGCCCATTCACACATCAGGTCAAAAGTATCAAAGTATCTTTCTTGATGAGGCTTACTCTTGATTTTGATCAAGGCAGGTAGACAATTAATATTATTAAGGCTGAGGTTCTGCCTGTGATGTCTCTCACATGTACATGATTAGCACAGGCAAAGAGATCTATAGTGCAGCATCTCTGGCCTGTAAAAATCGAGAATAAATGCTGAAAGGCATCAGTTCCCAAAAAGACTGCTTGATTTTAATTTGATGAAGAGAGGTGTGGACTGAAAGGAAAGCAAAAAGAGTCAATACATTTAGCAGTGTAACAGAGCAGTCAAATTCTTTCTTTTTGTTTTCTCTCGTATTCCAGTTCATGTCCTTGCCAGCAGTGGCTAATGATCTTTTACTTTAATGTGGGAGGAATGATTTCCTTCCAGACCATTGTGAATGCCAAATTAGAGTTCAAGTGGTAGAGGGTGTCAAAAGAAAAACTGGTATCTTGTGGCAAAGACTGGTCATGGCTCTTGTAGTACGGCTGTGATTTCCCCTGACCAAGAGAATTCTCTGCAAATTCCAGTGTCGTGATACGAAGATAATGTTTTCCATTGCATGCTTTATTTTCTCTGCAAGGGAGATAGTACCCAGCTGCAATTGTCTCACATGTAAGATGTAATAGCTGTAAATGTCCAATACTGTTCACAGGGTTTTGTGTATATGGGGAAACCTGTAGTTGCTATTCTTGTCCTTCCTGTGGTGGAGGAGAGGAGAGAGCAGGCAGTAGGCAGAGATTGTGCAACACAGTGAGTTATTTTATTATTTACAGCTCTTTTTATAGACTTTTACTTCATAGTGTGATTGGTCAGTGCCTCAGCCACCCCTCAGAGTAATTGGCTGAGTAATTTATTCTCAAAATATTTTTCTATTGTACCATAAACAAGTGTTAACAAAGTTGCAGGTGTCTATAGCTTACAAAACTTCTACTGATAACTTCTGTGAGAAAGACAGAAAGCAGCAGGAAAATCCATGCTAGCAGCATTTTTTGTATCCACAGAAACCAGCCATATCGATAGAGCTGAGTATGCAGTTCTGATAGAGCTACACCTCTCTACATTTATGAGGGCACTCTGTTGAGAAAAGCAGTTCAAGGAATTGACTGGAATTAGTATTTTTTCCATGTCAGACTTTCTTATACAATACTTAGATCTGTCATATTATTCGTTCTGCTTTTAAATTGCATTCAGTGAGCATCCTGTAAGAGTCCACAGCTTGTTTGCGAAACAAAGCACATGATCATTAGGAATACAGTCATTTAATGGAGATTAAGTGTCAGTCTTTGTTAATGCAGAAAAGCTTTGTTTTTCTAGGAGTTTTTCAAGAATTAGGAAAGGGGCTTTTTGGCAGTGCAGAAGATACTGGTAAATAGCCAGAAAGTACTGATTTGTATCTTGCTTTATGTATTTGAAAATACTAGCAAGCTAAAAATAGACTGGGTTCTTGGTCCCATTCAGTGAATCCATCCTAGATTGTAATTCAGTATTTCTAATATGATTTCTCCAGATATTTGTATGATCCCATTTCAGAAATCAGCTTGTGTGTTTGTGCTGCTGATTTGGTAGCATATTTCTTGTAATACTTCTGTACAGGTGAAGGAAAAATTCTTTGACTGAAGAGAAAGATGAGTTGGATTTTCTGTCAGTGTGATTCTCTAATCATTCCAGTCTTTCTAAAGCAAAAAGTTTTAACCTTTTTCTGTGGCTCGCTCACATTCTGATTTCTACTTTTAAAGTTTCTTGCTTCTTAATTTCAGCTTCTTTGGAATGCTTTATTTATCATGTTCACTTACCTCTTGGGCAAGAATTAAGTTATTTTACTACATGTCAGTTTTTCT
Organism: Dryoscopus gambensis; assembly: GCA_013389985.1. Classification (NCBI taxonomy): domain Eukaryota; kingdom Metazoa; phylum Chordata; class Aves; order Passeriformes; family Malaconotidae; genus Dryoscopus; species Dryoscopus gambensis. Next base: position 11,183 of record WEIT01013863.1, on the reverse strand, counting down.
TCGAGTGTTTTATTATTTTCCATGCAATTTCATCCAGCAAAGCCCCATCCAGTCTGGAGAAGGACCTGGAGGGAGGACCTGGCTTTTCCTGATTCAAACCATTATGGACTTAACAAACAGTAATTCCTAAAAACGTGCTGTCAAGTAAAGTTTTTAGATGTATATTTGCATGAACATGTACTTTACATTTTTAAGTTTGACAGTAATTTTGCTTCAATTGGAGGAAACACCAGAGTGTACAGTGTTAAAAATCATATGGATGAAAATAGCAATGCTGTTGATAATAGCATGGTTAATTGTAATAATTCATTTAAAAAGGAAAGAAAGAAAATGAATGTTGCCTCAGTGAGGAGATAATCTAGTGGAATATAAAGGATATTTTAATCTTTTACCACCTGTTAATGATTCAGATGAGCAAGATATCCTTTTCTATGCTTCCTTCTGCCAAAATAGAAATTAAAATTATGCTCCTTAATAAATAAGCAAACTTTCCTTAGTTACAATAGCCTGAATGCAGTACTAGCACTACATTTCAGAAGTCTTGGTTAGCCTCTTCATTTGGTTACCAAAATGTAGGTTGTTTTTTTATGACTGTCTTCTTTTAATCTTCCCTACAAATGTTTTTGTCAAAATCTTTTGAAATGTTTTGATTCATTTATACCTTTGTAAAGAAAAACATTTTCACAGGAATGAGAGGGTTCAGTTAAAGATTTATTATGCAGTTTGTTTTTATTTGAAATCTCATAATTGTTCAGCATGGTACGAGAGACTTTTCAAGCACTGCCAGTAGGCAGTGTGTCTGCATGCTGTCAGTCTTCTGTAGTGCTGAAATAGTTTCCTTAGTAGTTAACTTTCAGCGATTTAAAAGCTCAATCCTTAAGTTTAGCCCTGCTATGCTTTGAGCTAAAGCATAGCGCCATGCAGAAACACTTCCCTCACAGGCTGCGCCTCAGTGACGCCACCTGGAGTACTGCATCCAGCTCTGTGGTCCCCTCTAGGGATGGAGCACCTCTCCTGTGAAGAAAGGCTGAGGGAATTGGGATTGTTCAGCCTGGAGAAGAGAAGGCTTCAGAGTGTCCTAATTGCAGCCTTCCAGTACCTGAAGGGAGCCCGTAAGAAAGATGGAGAAAGACTATTTACAAAGGCACGTAGTGACAGGATGAGTTCAGACTGAGAACAGGTTTAGGTTAGATATTAGGAAGAAGTTCTTTACTGTGAGGATGGTGAGGGACATCAGAAATTTTGTCACTCCCAAGGAAGAGCCAGTAGTTTTGTTGGAAGTGGGCTAGAATTAAGTGGTGATTCTGGAGTGTTCATGGTTTATTTAAGTTTTGCTCAGTTAACAATGTAATCTGAGCCTGAATCTGAGCTCTCCATTTGCCTGAAATGATTTGACTAAGTAGTTGGAATACTTTTCTCCTGCAGCATCTAAATCATGGTCTTTTAAATTAACTACATTTGAAGAGTTACTAGCAAAATAAATTGTTGCTTAATTAAGAGTGCTTTATTCCAGCAGCTTTCTAAATGAAAGTTGTCTCATTAGGTACTGGCATTTTACTTGTATCAAACCTGGAAAATGAGGTTTTGTACAAAATTAGGTGGTTGACCTGAACACCTGCTTTCCTGCAGGTGAGACCAGAACAACTGTAATTAAACTCTATTTTTAACTCTACAGAAAGATTATTTTCCTTTTATTTAACTCCTGTGTGTCTTACTTTTTCATATCATCATTGCTGCCTGTGATTCCTTTCTGGGAACCTGGTACTGCTTCACTCAGTGAAGCCAGGTAAACTAAGTCACTAAATTGCATCTGTTGAAGAACAGGGGCATTACACATTTCAAATCTAGTTTTGTAAGTCTCATACATGTGGAGTTTTGTGTTCAGATATAGTGTCTAATGTAACTGTTAGAACAAAAGCATACAGCCTTTGAGTCAAACCAAGACAACAGGCAGAAGATGTCTTAGCATGATATCACAACAGGGTAAGTAGGATGTCAAACATTCTGCTTCCGTGTAGGTTCTTGGTTGTCATATTTCAGATACTGTAGATAACGTGATTCTTTCTGAGTGGATTTTAGTTATTTATTCTGTTAAGGTAATAAATAGTACTGGATTAACATCCTGCTTTGACACACCTTAATGTTTTTGAAAATCTCAACTGGCTGAGGCTGAGTTTCAATAATTATTTTTCTTTTATTGGTGATACTTGCTGAATGTATTACACCTAGTAATTTTTAAGAAGGGCAAAGGGAGCAATTAAACAACATGAAATTAAATGAGTGATAGTAATAGCTGACACCTGGTGTCTGTTCAGAAGCCAACAAGAATATAATCTCACATAATATTCATTATTTTTGTCAGAATAAAAAAGTTTAAGAAAACTGTAAACTGTATAAACCCTTCTCTGATTTTCCATAATATGTCTTGAACAGCATACATCTTAAGTTCTCTTCCTTGTTTAAAAAAGATAAATATTAGCTTCTAAAGCACTTTGCATTTCATACAATTGGAGGAATGTAAAATCTTTGCATTAGAAATACAGATAAATTTTGAATCATGGAAAATTTACTCCTTTTTTTTGCATGTAGTGGGGAAATCCACCACTTGTCTGGAAACAGATCTTACTCACATCAACTTAGGCTGTAAAAACACTGTTTTTTAGAATGCCTGAGGTATATTGGCTGAGCTACTAACTACCTAGTTGCCCAGTTCTAAATTTTGTTTTAAACTAGATGTTAGTAGTTCCTTACTTTATTTTAAACTTTACATTCAACCTAGATAATCTTGTAGTTCATATTCTGGTTCCAGCTTTATTTCAGATAGAGCATGAGTAAGAAGTACACACTGTGTAATTGTTTTTTGTCTTGACGTGTGTTTAAAGAACATTACACATTTTTTATTCTTTTTTAAAATCAAAAGCTCCAAAATGAAAAAAAACCCCGGAGCTGCTGCTTATGTAGTTATTTCAATCATGATGGCTGTGTCATATTGAATAGAAAACTAATATCAGAAAGTCATAAGGTAGAGTGTCCTTGTAGGTAATTGAGTGAATTTTACAAGGGAAAAGTTAAACTAATCTGAAACATTATTGAACTAATATGATGGAAAAGCCTTGATAGATAGTAAAGCATTGTACATTATAAAATATTCTTAATTTCAGCATCGCGATATCTTTCCTTGACTGTAGGCAGAATATTTCAGAGGCTGAAGATTTGTTTTCATATTCCAGATCAACAGATGCAAGAGAACTTTCAGGTTTACCAGAGTGTTCTTTTTTTAGTCTCGTCACACTTTCTATAAATTTCCTGAGGCTTCAGTATTGTAAAATCTGAGTCTTTGTTCACAGAAAATATGTGTGTAATTGGAAAGACCAAGAAGCAACTGAGTGTTCTCTATTGCATGAATCATTTATCACTAGCAACTCTATCTTGTGATATAATCACTTCTTTTTGAAAAGATAGTATTTGATGTACTAAACTCCTTTTCTCAAAATACATCTCTTGCATGTATAAGGTATTTGTGCTTTAAATTTTTAAAGCACAATATACAGTATTCTAAATTGTCCACGTTAAAAAATGAGCAATTTGAGTGAAATGTTGAAGTGGTTTCATGACATCAGAGATTTATTCTTCTTGACTAAAGTTGACAGTAGTGTTTACTTTTGAAATGGTAGCTTTCTGTGGTTGTGTGGTTTTCTCTGAATTGCAAGGACATTTCTTCAGGTAAAGAATTTATCATGCCCCATCATTTAAAGAGAGAATTTATCTGCCTGCTCTGGTGACTACACAGCTGCTGTTATGCAACCTGCTTGCAGCTGGTTTTGGAGACTTTGCTAAGTCCATCTTCCCGCTAGAGATGCCAGAAGTAGTCTACTTGGAAAACTTGGCCACTAACAGGTAGTTTCAAAGAAGCAAATAGCATTTTGGCAGAACAGATAGGAGTTTTCCTATAGTTTAGTTTCTGCATGTATTTCATAGTTACTGATCCCTAGCAATATGAAAACAGAAAAACAGCAAGTTTTGAGCCTCTCTCTTAAAGTGTATTTTTCAAACCATTTTTTATTACTATTGCTGTTTACTACTGAAAGCTTTTAAAATAAGCTGATTCTATCAGAAACTAGTGCTACAAAGCTTTGCGTCTTTTGGATTCCTGTCTTGTGTTCCTGATCCCAGGTAACCCAGGTCTTCCCTCCCGCAGGTGCCTTCATTCATCTTCCTCTCATGGCCCCAACCCCCTTCATATCCTCACGTCCCACCTCTGTCTGCTGGCCTGGAAGGGCTTGTCTCACTGGTGACAAGCACTTGCATGACTGGCCAGCTGGCAGGTCAAAGGAAGATATCACTACTTTAATTAAGTTTTAGCTTTTCCTTAGCTGTAGGTAAGGAGCAGAAAGTAGTCAGAAGTTTATAACCAGTAACTTTTTTTATTCAGACAATTACACAGGTTTCTTTGCCAAATTTAACTGGGACTGACCCCTAGGTTCTGAGCAGGGAAGGGAAAACCAGGAGACAGACACAGTGGTTGCACAGTTCTTGTTCCCTTACAGTTCTGTAGCTTTAGAGAGCCTTTCTTTATGTCTGTTTTTGACTGTGGTTTGATGTGTTCAAGGCAACCAGGACAGCAGTTAGAGGAGAGTTATTCAAGTGGGAAGAGGAAAGAATGTAGTTTTTGTGAATGTTGGTGTTTTCTGTGTTTGTATGTTCTCTAGTTTTTCATGGCAGGGAGTCAGCCAAGTGCCGTTCCTGCAGAGAACGTGCTCTTTACATGCTCATACCCAGCTTTATTTTAGATGCAAAGTGCATATATCTTTTTATTTTTAATGTAAAGTGTATTAGCAGAGTAAGAATATCTTGTGATTCTCGGATGTAGCAAGATGATTCTTTTCCTCCGATTTACCGAAATCCTGAGTTGGAAGGGACCCACAAGGATCATAAGGTTCAACTCTTTAAGTGAAATGCCCTTTCAGGGATGGAACCCACAACCTTGGCGTTAGTAGCACCCTGCTCTAACCAACTGAGCTAATTTCAGGTTAAATTAAATAATCAGTGCAGCCATAAACATTGTGGTCAGACTTTTCCTTTTGGACACAGACAATGCCAGTTTAACACACACTTTATTTGGCTTTTTCTTTGTGCAGTGATAAGGTGATTTTTCCTATTGAGTCTGTCCCTGCAGTAAACAGAGAATTCCAAAGCCAGTAATGCTGTCATGTGGCTCAAAGATGAAGGACATGGACTCTGAAAATATATTTTATTTGGTATTGTGTTTTAGACCTTTGTTAGATGAGTATGGATCAAGGGAATTACATGTTGTCGCTATATACAAAGCTGTTTTCAAGAGATGAGTTTGATGTAGTATGAAAAAAAAATGTTCCTTCTAAGTAGCCGTCTCTTTCCTCTCTGAATGCTTAATGCTGACATTAAGTTGTGGTATATGGTATTATTTGGGTTTTTGATTGGGTTGTTTGTTTGTTTGTTCATTCTGGTGCTCACTTGGTGAAAAGTTCGTTACAGTAACTTTTATTGAGGACAATCACTGCAAGGAGCATTTTATCTTAGTCCTCTTGCCCATTTGACTCTCTTCTAGTGCTTCTTATTTTGTAAAGCGGTCTTTAAACATTGTGCTAAAATATGTTTGTGGTATAAAATACAGATTTTATTTGGGTATATTCTTCCCTAAGCTGAGCATTGTCAAAGGTAAAAAAAATCATGAGCCTAACTGAAATTATTGGTTATTGGTAGAAACCTTATGTCTGACTAACCCAGGTTTCTTTCTTAATTATTTTTGTTTTCAGAATTGGTAAAGGATTTCAAGGTGTCGTGAAAAGATGGGGATTTAAAGGTCAGCCTGCAAGCCACGGCCAGACAAAAACTCACAGACGACCTGGAGCAATATCTACCAATGTGAGGATTCTCATTTCCGATTAAAACATTCTTCAGGGTTTTTAGCACAGCTTACTGAAACTGACCAAATGTACAATAGCTTGCTGCTACATTTACTCTGTGCTAGGCAGGGAATCCCAGCAGTTGCAGAGGAGGTTCAGAAACCTGTATAAGGAGCAATGATGTTCTCTTAGGCCTTGATTTATGAATATTCTATATTGCTGGCAAGCGCGGACATTTTAACTGAGCAAATTGGCATATTTTGTAATATAGTGAGAGGAATAGTCTTAATACTTCAAGGAGAGTTCTAAGAAGCTTTTATCACAGCATTTATACATTGGAAAGGATTTGCCTCTTATTTTATACTGCAGACATTGTACTGTTCTTTGGAAACCTGGTTCCTTTTATCACCTTGCCTGGCATGTGTAGCTGCTTAATGAACTGATCCCCATAATTTAGTAGGGAATTATTCCCAGAAGTGTGTAAGCTTCTGTGCATTTCTAAGCAGAGTACAGAGTCATATTTTTACATTTCAAACTATAAATAATATTAGTATAAAAGCTCTTTGAGCAGGCTAATTTTAGACTTTGTCTTTTAAAAGCTGTACAATATTTAGACTGAACTAAGAGGAATTCTTTCCAAACTAATTAAGATCAACTGAGTCATAGTACTGAACACGAACTGTCTGTAAATTTCTTAGAGAAATTAAAATATAAAAAAGGATTAATAATGCTCAAGAGAATAGTAAAAACAAAAAGGCAACAGTCAATGAAGTTCGAGTAATTGAGAGTGTAAAAGCACGCATTACTGATTTACAGTCCTCGGTTTCAGATGGAAAAAGAATTCTACACCTGGTACTTGTTTTCACTGAAAAATGTAAATATTTGAACACTAAACACTATTTTAGCTAGATGGTATTCATCATTAGAAAATAACCCCTCTTTACTTAATTCTTTAAATTAGAATTTCCTAAGCAATAATGCTGGATGTAATTTCACAAAATATATAGAATGAAAAATAGTACTGGAAGTAGGGATGATGGAAAGGAAACAAGGTGAAAGGATGTTATAGGGGAAAAACAATGCCTTGATAGTACTTTCCTATCTATGATTGGCCATCTCAGACATTTTTGTAATCCAGAGCTGTTCAGTACGGAATCCTCTCCCTAGAACTGCATCGCAGCTGATTTCCTGAAATCATGATTTTCACAAGAATTAAAAAACCCCCGAAAACATTAATAACAAATATCAGAGAGGTGCGGGATACAAATCACTTGCTCACAGTGTAGAATTGAAAATTATTGCATTTCTTCCTGCCTTTTTTCCCCCACCTTTGTTGTCTAGTTTATACCCAGCCAATCAAAAATGTGATTCAGAAACTAAGGAATAGCAGCGAACGGAAATAAAATTTCCATTCTCAAGAATACATGCGTTAAAAAAGATCTGATTAACATAAGTGGATTAGGGGAGGAGAGAAGCAACAGTGTGTGTGTATTTACGTATATATAAAAATTTTTTGATTGAGGTCAAGTAATTCAGAACACATGTAGAGTAAAACCTAACCTCCCGCACGAGGTATTTGAAATGTCTATCAGGATTAGATTTTTTTGATATTACGTATTTTCAACATTGGAAATATCAGCAAATTTTCTCTTGTGCTCCTCTTGAGTTTGTAAGTGTACCTCTTGCAGTTAACGTGGTGGTTTTGGCCTTGTTTTTATCCAGAAAGCTGCCAAAGTTTATCGCGGAAAGAAAATGCCTGGTAAAATGGGTAACATCTACAGGACATCTTTTGGATTAAAGGTGAGTTCTGAGTATAACAATGTGTGTATAAGGTGGTGGCATTGCCAATCAGTGGTGTCCTGTCCGTCATCTGTGCCAGAATGCAGACAGCAGCATCTTGAAGTAAGCAAGCTGGAGAGACCAGAGCAGAAAATGTGTTCTCCTGTCTTCGTGTGGGTTACAAATAACTTACCGAACATCCTTTGTGTTTGTGGTACCCTGGGAACTGGGATTTCAGGTGATACTTCCACATCTCGTGTGTTTTTCACTATGTCCCTTGACCTCTGCCTTTGAAGAGGGAAAACAATCAAGCTTTTGGTTACTTCAGTTAATGTTTTCATGCCTGTTCCACTTGTTCATACCCAAATCTGGGTTGTTTGAAGCTCTGACTTGATCTTGACCTTTCACTTTCATATGCAAAAAGGGGGTTATAGTTTCTGTCCAGATTCAGATTTGTACATGGCTACAGCAGCTCCTGGTCTATTAAAGCTCCTCTTCTCAGTCTCTGAAGGCAACCTCTGCAGTTTACACAAAAAGCACATTGACCTCGAGTTGCAAAAAACTGCTGCTGTTGTTCTCTGTTTACTACAGCTAATTTTTTGTAGCAGAAAATGTGTATGTTCACTTGAGCACCTGATTGAGTTAAATTGATTGGGTTAAATATGATTGAGTTAAGAAATGAACATATGGTCACAGGAACATTTTCATGAGGACATTTGTTTTATGTTGTCACCTGTGATGTTTTTCAATTTTTCATGTTTTTCAACATGTTGCTGCTAGAGGGAAAAGAGACATGGACGCTTTGGCTGGTGTTAACAAAGAGCTGCTTTGCCAAATACAACCTGATCACCAGCCCTTTTAAAGTTTTCAGCCCCTTGCATTAGGAGGTTCTGCACTCCGAGTGGCATTTGAGTGAATTTTGTGGCATGTTTAGGCATGTGCAGAACATTTTCCTTCCCCAGAGTACCACAGCCAGTTAATCAGTTTGGGCTTTGTTGGACTACTGTTTGTAAAAGTGGGAATAATCTCTAAACAGGGCTCTGTGCCTGAT
>WEIT01013860.1:4961-15892 GCA_013389985.1 Dryoscopus gambensis | reverse complement strand
TGGAGCGGCTGGAAGCGGCGGGGACGTGGGGCACCGCCGGCTCCCGGGGAGTCCCGCCTGTCCCGGAGGGGTGAGGAACGGGGACCCCGCCCTCGCCCTTTGCTGTGAGGGTGTCTGGGTGCTAACTTGTGTTTTGGGTCTTACACAGTCTTGTAACAAGGTAATAACATCCCGAGATTATCCTAGGGGATCTCGGCTTCCCGAATGTGCGTCAGGGAGATACTGAATATAATAGTCGAGTACATTTGACCCCGTTTTACCATCACCCTCAAGTTCCTTTGCTACCGGTGCTAATAATAAAATCTTAGTTATCATTTCTCTAGGACCACTAAAAACCTGAGCTAAGTGAAATGATGTCACTTTAGCCTTGGGTAAGTTTATAAAGATGTTGCAGAAAATAATAATGGAGCCAGCGTTAAAAAGTTTTTTGTTTTTTGTTTGTTTGTTTGTTTGTTTGTTTGTTTTCATAAAGGAAAAAACAAGGAAAATCTCATTTTTTGAATTTTAAAAACATTTAAAGGAGAAGGCCAGTGAAGTCATCGGCAGGAAAACAATCAAGGTAGTAAATACTGAGGCTATTTAGAGCTTAAATATAAAGACTTTGGAATTTGTGTTGCAGGGGGTGGAGGGTGGCAAATGTTGATGTAGCACAATGATTCTTAAGGAATAAAAAGAAAACCTAAAAGAATTGGAAAATGGCCTTGATTGGCAAAGAAGGGTTTACCTTGGGAGCAGAAAGTGTCCCAGTATGTTAGCTGTTGCGAAAGAAACACGAAGGTTAATCTTTCTTACAGAAACTAAGAAAGGCCAGGGAAGAAGTTGAGATGGTTTGTGCTTAGTGTGTGTAGGTGGAACTATGAAACCCTAACCAGCACTTTTCCTTTAGCTTGAAGCACAAAAAGGAAGATTTAACTGTAGCCAAGGAAGAAAAGATTTTTTAAAAAGTGATCCAGACAATGTCATTACATTAGTTTGGTTGGCATCAGCAGTCTGCCTGGCTCTGGGATGGGACAAAGGAAACTCTTTACCAAAGTTACTAGATAAAGTATACTAAGATTTTTTTAGGAAAAGAGAGCTGGAGAGTTGGCTGCTTTGTGTTATCTCTAGTGGTTCTGAACTTTAATGAAGCAATTGATGTTGCTGCTTGGGAAATAGCTGCTCAGTGGGAGATGGACACTGGTAGGAAAGGAGCACAAGGACGGCTGGGCTAAAGGTTTGAGTGAGGTAGGAGAGGTTCATATACTTCACTTATGGCTGAGTCAGTCTTTAAGGCTATTGGCTCTTACAGGGCATTTCTTTCAGATGCAGTGCTCAGCATTCCACCTCTTCTGTGCCATTAAAATGCACCTGTGATGCCACAGTGGCAATCACTGGCCCCTGCCTTCTATCACTATTCAGCAGTAGATACTAAAGCATTTCACTAAATTACATGGTAATTATTACTATTATTATATAGAGAGGGAATTTGAAGCATAGGGAGTAAGAGGTGAGAGGCATTATTAGAAATAAAGCACAGAAGTTAAACTCAGTGAGCTACTTGAAAGATCAAGAATGGTTTTGTGGTGTGAAGGCTTCCCATACATTCCTAGGCCCAAGTAAGTATGAAAATGCGAAGGTGAGTTGTGTTAAGTGACTTCAGAAAGGGTATAGATAGCTCAGCAGGTTTTCTAAGTGTAGTTATTTCTAAAGGAATTTATGATGGTTTGCATAAAACAGCAATTCGGAGAACAGTAAATGAAAATTACATAAACTTTCTAGAATTGGCAATATAATATTTTATGGAGTTCATCTTTCTGCCCTCCTCTCCTCCACACCTCAACGTGATCCTTTTAGGCTCCTTCAGACAGATTTGGAGTTACAGAGAAATAATTTTCTAGCTGACATTCTTTCCTTTGTATTTGCATTTCAAAATTTTTGTCAGTGTTGCTGAAAGAGAATAAAGAAACAGTATTAGGAGCGCTTTAGTTTAAAAAACGTGCAGGATTTAAGACATCTTGTAGTAATTAAAGTTTATCTGTGTTTCATAACATGGTGGCAGTGCAATGTCAGGCTTTTTGGTACAGTGTGACAGCAGCTCAGCTGATGAGTATTAAAATAGGTTCTTGTGCCTATATACACACACAGAGTTTGTTGTTGCAAGATACAGATCTGTAATCTTAATTTAGCCTCTGCATTCATTTGGAAGAGAAGCCAGAGACTTGGAACCTAAAGTTGTACAGCTTTTAAAATGAGGCAGTTTGTCTTTGCTTTTCCAAAACCACAACCACCACAATGAAAATCCTGTTTGTGTGCTTGCCTTGACTTTGAAACGGTGTGGTGGACAAGGCCAGTGTGGGCCGGCTGCTCTGCAGCGCTGATGGATGATAGCAACAGTAGCACTGATCTTGCAAGGCCTTTACTTGCTCCAAAGGATCTTCAAGCAAAATGATGTACGTAGCGTTATGTAAAGGCAAAGTAATGAAAGCAATATTGTTTTGTTATGTGCAGTGAAACACCTCCCCTTTTTCATTTGGAATGAGGAAGGTTGAGTAAACAAAGTTACTCCATACTCATGTTGAGCCATTGAAAACCATAGAAATGCTAGAGCTTGGCCTTTGCACTCCTTAGGTTTGCAGAATTAGGACCTCGATTAGGCAAGAATTCCAAGCCAGATATAAATTGTTGGAAAGGCTGGAAAGGTGGGTCATGAAAGGACACAGCGAAGGAGAAATGAACTTTTGGAAGAGTTGGATTTTATTGAAAGTCTTGTAGATTTTTTGTGAAACTAATTTGCAGAAGATACTAGTAGTGAGTCACAGAGAAGCTGTGGGGTCAGCACCGGAACAGATGGTGAAATCTGAGGGGTAAATGAAAGAGCAGAGAAAATAGCTTTGTAGTTGTTGGTGGGAGAGAATTCAAATTATGGGTGGAGGTTATGCTTCAATATGCACAAAAATCTTGAAACTTGTATCCTGAAATGCCGGTATTTTTGGTGTCAGGTACTGCGGTGGTATAAAGACAGGTGGTGAGGAAGAGTGCCATATCTGGGGGAACTGTGCTATCAGTTCAGTGAATTAATTTAAGGTTGATTTAGAGGAAGACTGACTATGTCACATCTACATTATCTGAAGTTTGTTTATCAAGTCTGCTGCCCGCAGTTTAGCAGTTAATGATTCCACTCAATTTGTGTTTGCTGCAAGCTGTGTACTGTAAACACTGCCAAAGAATTAAATGAAAAATTCAATAAGAACCATACATTGACAAATCAATATTTTTCTGTTTCAAGTGATTTCTGTGAACATCCATGGAAGAATAAAAGGATTTGAAAGCTACATCCTAGAGGAATCTGTGTAGTTTTTGTTGCACAGAGAAATGCTGAAATTTCAAGAAACTGCTAAGCATGTCACTGTTGCTAGATTTAGTTCTGCTTGCTCAGATGCTGTGATTGCAAGAAGATACACTATTCAGAGGAAACTTGGCAATGGAAGCTTTGGAAGTGTGTACTTGGTTAATGACAGAAAAGCAAAACAAGGAGAAGAATTGTGAGTAAACACTTCACATGCTTTAAATAAAAATGTTGGGAACGTATTTCTTGCTTTGTAGATATTTTCTTTGTATTTATGTCTCATCTCTCAGTTTGGTGTTACGTTACAGCCTTAACTGTCTACTTCAGTGATGATTCAAGGTAGAAGCAGACTTTTTTTGGTAACACAACTGGATGCCTTCAGGAATTGATTCTGTGTTACTGTAAGGACTCAGATTGTTGGAGGGGTCTCAGAAGAAACTGTACAGTATTGATGACCTGTTTTTTATACCTGAGTTGTCTAAATGAAACCTGAAAAGGAAGAGTTACAGAAATTCCAGTTATATACCTAACTGGTAGAAGCTATGATATTTTTTTTAATTGCCAGGAAATCTTGAGGTTTGGGGGGGTTTTTTTTTAGTTTTTTTGTTTATTTAACTTGCCTGATTTTGGACAAGTCTCATCAGTTTTAGTGATAAACCCTTTGGGATTCAGAAGCTACAATGACAAAAGAACATTTTCAGAGTGTTGAAATTTCTGTATGTGGGTTTGATGTTGGGTTTGTGGCTGGACTTCCTGTTGTGTAGAACTGTGTTTGTCTACTTTGATACTTACATCAAGTGAAATTTGACTATAAATATTTTTGTTTTATCCAAAAAAAATTGTGAGGCTCTTTGTCTAAAGTCAGAAACATCTAATCAATGTGCTTTTCAGCCAGAAATACATAATTCCTTTAAACAGGGGGTCTATTGATCATTTTTGATGGGTACATTAATGAGCACATAAATGGTCAAAGACCTTTTTCTGATTCATTTGTGCCTCGCTTTTGCTACTTATGGCAATGCATTATTGGCAATATTGCTTTAATAAGTGTGCAACCAAGGCATAATTCTGTCAATTGTTTTCCTTCTACATCAATTTACATCTTTTCAGCTCCTTAGATTAGGGTTAGGGTCCACTACACTCTTAGCTTTTTTCACATGGCTTAAAGGGTCTCTCATAGCCTTAGCTACACTTTTCTCAAAAAAAGTTGTTTAATGAAATATTTCATTAAAACAAATAAACAATATTTTTAATTTTATTTTTATGTTAAGATAGTCTGTCATGCAAACAGGGTAACAGGAACTACCTGAGCTTCTAAGACACTTCAGAATTCAGCTGTTACTGAACTCATTCTTAGAATATTAACAGTATAGTGAAATGTGGGTCTTCACACAGTTGCTGCTATAGCATAACCTACCAAACCTCAAAAACAAGGACCATGCCTTAAGCTTTTAAGTGGCTATTTTTATTTTCTTTCTTAAGAATTTTGAGTGACTGCCTTGAACACACGTTCTCTGCCTGCAGCATTTCATGCCTGCGTTTTGTTAGGGATGAGCCTGAGTGCGTCCTCTGCTATCTTCAGGACAGAGACTGACTAGCAAATGACATATTTTTGGTTTTATTTTAAATTTTTTTTATCAGTGTCTTTTTGTGACCACAGTACAATAGAAATACACCAGAATTTAACCCGCCCAAGTGCTGTAAGAGGTGCAGTGCTGTATTTAAGCCTTCCATCACGAGGGGGTGCTCGCCTATCACAGTTCATTCCTTCCACGCCTCAAGTGTGAATCAGCGAGGGCATCCCCCCGAATTTCTACCGTTATATACTAATGGATGACAAAAATACTGTCCCAGTTGAGCACAAAAACACAGGTAGCATAATGATATAGAGTGTGATTGAGAAATACTGGTTTCCTAAGGTGGTAAAATATGCTAGAAGTCACATTCTCAGTAATGCTTTAAGATAATCTTCATATGGAACTGTGCTGGTAGCTGCTTATGTTATATATACTTTAAAATGAAAACTTACGTGGTTTTGGTTCTTACTCTTTAAAAAGAATGATCTTAATACAGCTCTGAAGGCACTTTGACAGAAAAAAACCCCCACAAACAATGCAACTGTGACCTCAGCTAAATTAGAATTCTATTTTTATTGTTTCAGAGATGATCTAGAACATGCTGAGACAAATATTATGTACAGTGTAAACTCAGGCACAGATGATTTCCTGAAAATTGCTGTAGTCTGGAGCACTGTGAAAGAGCATGGGAATAAATCACAGGAATATAAATTCCCAGGAAGAGTGACATATTGATACAGAAGCTGTTCAGGGATCTCTTTCTCGATTTTCCATTAGTGCAATGTCTACAGAATGAGTTAATGCAGAGACTAACAGTGGTTATCGTGCAATTTCAAGTATGCTCAGCAAAGCTTTTTGCATGATTCTAGAAGCAGTTTTAAGTTGTGCCTTGTATTTTGTTACATCTCAAGGATCATACCCGTTGTGAGTGAAGTGTTGTGCACAGAATTGCTTCAGCTGGGAAGGAGAGAGAGTTTATTATTTGGGGCATACCTCAAATTAAAAGACTTATTTCACATAAAACTCTCAGGGCTGCTCAGGCCAGCAGTGCCTGCTTCTCTAAGAAGTACATGCCACTTTCATGCTTCTCTCCAGTTCTTTGTATGGATGGGATCAGGATCACAGACTTTCTGAGATCATACTAGATCAGTATAATGTGGTTGACCTGCATACTCTATATAAACAATAAGGTTATGAAGTACTGTAAGTATAGTAGCATATGTAGGTCCATTACTCTAACTCCCTCTTAAGTCTTGCATTGTATGACACATTCCTGGCCTGTTGCTTTAGCTTCCTAACTGGTATTTTTTTTTTTTGTAAATTTTATTTTCTGGTGCAAGAACTTGTGATCCTGTTGCATGATTCTCATTGAATATGACAGAGAGTTAAATATCATAGGTAGAAGTCCCTGCAATTTACGTGAAAGCAGCAGAGTAGCAAAAAGAATGCCCTCACAGAGAGAAAGGTCAGAACCTGGGAAGTTCTTCAATATGAATAAACTTCCTCATGTACTAAATCTATACAGGAGAGAGATTATCAATTTCCCCCCTTCTTTTGGAAGTAACTAGAATCAGAATTCATATCTTAGACCCTAAAGTCAGTTAAGCACAAGAGACCCATCTGTACAAAGCAAACTTCTTAGTTCCAGTTTACACAGGATGTCTTGGTTTGTGGATTATTTGATATTTATTTGTTCCTGGACATTATGGACCTAGACCTACTCAAAACAGATAACTTGATTTGTATAAAGAAAGTAAGGATTATACCAGCATTTTTGCAACTAAGTAATATTCCTGCAGTCACTTCTATGCTAGTCCCCTGAGTATTTTATCAGTTAATTATAGCAGTAATTATGGTTGAAGACAAAGTCTTTTACAGCAGAGATTGAAGTTCAGCCGTAGTCTTGAAGGACACTGCCATCACTTAAAGAAAATGAATGTCCTAATCAATTGTGCCGAGGGAAGCTCTGGGTTAAGTGTCACTGATTCATAACCATTTTTGGGCAAGCAGCTGAAGTACACAGTAGGCAATAGGGACTTCTAGTTCATAAATATTCACAAGGTATTTACGTGTCCCTGGGGTGGAAAGGACACGCTGCCGAGTGCCAAACTCCCCGGACTGCTCCACTGTGTGGTAGCTGTGGGGTGTCAGCTCAACTTCTGCATCTGACTTGCATTATAGCTTTAATCCAGACTCATGCTAGGATTCCTTGGAAACTGTGCGCTTAGCTGAATAATTCATCATGTGACTTTCAATTATTTATGACTTCTTATAACAAATGATATAAATTCTAAAGGTGGAAGAGATTTGTAACTTATGAATATCCAAGTGACAATCAGCAGATTGCTGTGTTGTCAAATCCCTGTGTTTGCTCCCTGTTTGCTTCTCTGAAGGTATTCCAAGGGAATGGTCATTTGATGCTGAATTGATTAAAACAGTAGCAAATTACTCCCTGCTAGTTGTTGTGTGCATATTCATCTAATTATACTGCTTTCCTTTATTCTTCTACTTCATTTAAGAATAATTGCTAGAAATTAAAACTGGAATTATTAGGACATTTTAGATGTGTGAACAGATATTCATGATCTCCCTGAAAGCTGATCAAAGGTGCATTTCCTATAGGACCTTCCTGATTGTGGCTTACTTTTAAGTAAGTTTTTCTTAAAGAACCATTTTTGGCTTGGTTCAGTCACGTGTGCCTCTGCATCCTGGTGTAAGGCTCAGCTACTCTGTGTGTCAGCAGAGCTGCCATGCCTGCTGAGGAGTACGGTCATGCTTGGCCCAAATAAGAGACCCATGAAAGCACTGACCTTGTGGATTTAGCTAAAGCAGTTTGAGAAGTGAGCCTTCATGAGCTTTCCACTTGAGTGGCCAAGCATGACTTTTATATTCTGTGAGCAGTGTTACAGGAGCCAAGGCCTAGAGCTAAGTGTCCAAGCAATTTCCTTGCTGAAGCCTCTGTGAGAGTAGCTGATGCTCTCATGCTTTAGTGAAGAGTACACCTGCAGTGGAGGTTGCCAGGGGGTGAAACTGTAAATGTTTTGCTTCAAGTTTTAGCAGGCAGTCCCAGCTATGGCCACAATGGTTTCAGATTGTTTCTAGTGCAGGCCAATACGATCCTGATTCAAAGACATGTTTGATAACTTTGGATTCACCCAAACCAGATCTCACTGGAAACCATGTAGGAAGGTGCTTTAGTCTCTACCTCCTGCATCCCTGTCAGTGCCCAGCTTTTCCTGCAGCCCAGCGTGGCACAGTAAGGCTCCTCCAGCTCAGCACAGGAAAATTTAGGAAGTTCCTGTGCTGGATAAGTTTCTAGTGGGGGTTGCAGGGTAGCTTGGCATTGGAGCACAGATGTAAGATTTTACCCTGCCCATGCTGGTGATGGATTTGGCAATTTAAAGTTAGAACCATGCTGCAGTCCTTTGCACAGGCAATTACTGTATTAAAATTTCTAATTCCCTCATAATCAAAAGCATAAACCCCAGCATTCTGTGGCTTCTTTGGAATCAAAAGATCCACGCTGGAACAGGTCGAGACCCTTCATTCGGCTTGTGTAACACAGGCGTCTGTGAAATCCTCCGCAGCACTGTCTGATACAACTTTTACATCTGCTTAGTCACCTTTATGAGCTTTGGTGGTATTATTATTGGTTTTCCCTTTTTCTTTTCTTACTGCTCCCCTTTTGATACACCTTTCTTAAACTACGTAGCCTACTTTTTCATTTTCAGTGGGATTTGTCCATTTGACTGGGGAGGATTCTAACTAGGTCTTTAACGTATGTAAGTGAGAGGCAGCGTGCCTTAAAGGAAATACTACTTGGGTTTACAATAAATCTCATCCCCCACGGAGCAGAGCTCCCAGGAGCTCTGTGCTGCAGCACTCACCACATTCTGGTTAGATATGCTGGCAGTGAGCAGTGCTAATGGTTGAGTTCGATGTTTTGAGAATTGTTTACAAGTAATGTTTCAACATTGGGTGGAGATCTGTGCTTAAGGCATTATTGGTGAATTACCTTTCTTTGAGGTGCATGGGGGAGACAGAATTTAATGATTTTGTAATTAAGCAAATGCCTTGAGATCACTTCTGTCTCATTCATTTTGCTGAAATGGATGTTTAGTTTTCATGCATTTGTAAGCTAATTTTAGTAGGAAAATGGGGAGAGGTGCAGTATTCTTACTTTAGGTTGAACTGTGGCCACCTGCCTCAAAGATACTGTAGGCGTTTGAAACATTTGAATATGCCTGTCTACTGTATCTTCTTATGGGCTACCCTTGTTGGCAAGGTGTTTCCTCTTAAGTCTGTATCAGGGTGGTTTGAACTTCTTTCATGCGAAATGAGCCTCCAGTTCTTTGTTGCATTCAGTACATTGTAATGAAAAAACTGCTGCAGTGGGTGGAATAAATTCTGGATTTGCTGGAGGGTCACTATTTTCCCTATTTTTTCCCCTATTTTTTTTTCTGTTTTGTTTTGTTTTGTCGTTGTGCTTATGTGACTTACTAGTTAATGTAGTTCCTAGTTTGTTGTTTCTCTTACATCCACGGTGTGCCCTTCATGTGTTCTAAAACAACTTTTCAGTGCTGCTGGATCGTTGCTTAATTTTTTAATTGCATGTGTTTCACTGGTTGTTAAGACCAGAATATCATACTCAGGAGGGCTTAAAAGTATTAAAAGATTTTTATCTAGCAATGGATGTTATACGCAATTAATTTCCTCAGCATTGCTTGATTCCCTTTGCCTTTGATTATAGACTATTAAGTAACATGCTTTTGTAAAGTTAGAAACTATGCTTTTATCGTTTTCTACACTCCTCTATTTTTTTTTTTAGTACCATAGATACTTGAATGCATATCAGAAATAAACATTGAAGGAGATGCCTGATGGAAAGACATGTAGGGAGAGTGAATTTTCTCATTAAAGTTGCAGCAATTACTGTTTAAATTACTTTTGGGAATTAGCTCCACTGAAGGGACAATACTGTTGACATAAATATCCTTGCAACAGTGAAAGGAACATAATTCTGCTTACAAATATATTTAAATTCAGAAGAGACCCAATTAAATTTTGCATTAACATGTGTTTTAGTTGAATTTCTATGGAATGCATTCTTACTGCAACTTTTAGTATGTCTGGTTTCCCTTCACAGCTCCTGTTGTTCAAAATAGTCTGCTTTTGTGAACTGATGAATATAGATCAGGTGATATGAAGGTCTTTCTTCAAAATTTCAAATTACAATTAATTTCAAAATTCAAACTAATTCCTACAGAAGGAAAATTATTTTTGGCAGATGCTGTAGCCCAAGGCTGCAAATCGAAGAGTTCTAACATGGTAATTATGAGATGCTTAATCATATTAAAAAGCTTGAAGACAAACTGCTGCATTCAGTCTTTAGTTCTGTAGTGATGTCTCCTCTTGTTTGAAGGGGAATGTTAATTAGCAGAGAGTAGTTAATTATAAAGTATATTAAGTCTGTGTAATGAAATCACAATGGAGAAATGCCTGGTTCAGAAGATTTGTTTTTTTGATGGAAGTCATCAAAGATACAGAGACTAAGCACATTATTTAGTCCTTGTCATATTTCTCAAAAATCCCATTTAGGTTAGGGGCAGCATGATGCTTCATTGCATTCTTAAGCAAGACTGGGCTGTAGGAAAAATGTTGTGTGAACAGTAGAGGGGGATAACGCAACATGTAACAATAAAGTATTGCTAAATATAAGTACACAGGCATTAGTCAGTATCTCATAACAATTTTTAGTAATTTTACTGTTAAGAAAAAATTTCTTCAATCACAGTCTATTAGTATTTGATTTAGAGCTGAAACATATGAATAGACTATAAATGTATTTACAATTTTATTTTTCCATTTCTCTCTAGGAAAAAAAGGTCTGATTTCAAAGATATGGCTTTAGAGGAAAATTCATCCTTTATTAATCAAGGCCTACTTTTATTCTGTCATTTTTAATCAATGTAGATGGCAACCCAAAATATCCCAAAGAATTATTCACAATAAATGTATTTTAATATCTA
>WEIT01013858.1:347-10761 GCA_013389985.1 Dryoscopus gambensis | reverse complement strand
ACAATAAAAATTAATTATTCCATATTGTGTGTCAAAGCTTGAATAGCTGTGAACCTTAGGAGTCCTACCAAGTCCTTCACTCTGATCACACCATACTTGTTTTGAGTGTTAACCTGATTGGGCCTCTCCTAAACTTTAAATAATTTGGATTCGATAACCTACCTTTGACTTGCCTGTCATGAGTCTGGAAGACATTACACTCATTTGAGTTTTTGATACGGAGACAGTTTTTAAGGAGATTATTATCTGGTGAAAAAGGTACATTTACCAACTTGCATTGATTGCCAGGCTTCATTTCAGGCAAATGCGAAAGCATGTGACTTGCTACATTGCTGCACCACAATATATCACCAAAATTAAATTTCTCATAATGAAAGTATGAGTAAAAGGATATTTTACTGTGCCACTGTATAATATATTATATAAATTCCAATTAATTTTTTATTTTCAAAAAGTAGAAAATAACTGGTTTTTTTCCACATTCATAATTTTTCAACATTTACTTTGTGTTTGTTTAAAGGTTACTTTTTCCCATCTTTATCCTTTTTTAAAAAAAACCCTAAATGCAGTAGATTGAGAATTATGGCTTATATTGGACAAACTAATTGCTGTTTGAAGACAATTATATCCACCATCTTAAAATATCCCATCTTCAATCACAGGTGTTCGCACTGTACAGAAAAGATTTGCAGTGTGTTTTGGAGGAGTAGGTACTTTATTTCTAGATGACTGATAATTAATTTTTCACCCAGGAAGTGTCTGCAACACTCACCATGGAACAATAGACAAAATAGGTTTTTTTCCTTTTGGTTTTTAGTTTGTTGTTCTGNTATTTTCCTGTTAAAGAAATGTGTGCAATGACCTTCCACAGTGAATTGATCTAGATAGGTCAGTATTTTTGCTCAGGTCAGTGGAACACTGTAGCATCAGAATTTTTGATTCAATAACTGTCTAGCAAGTTGTTTTTCAGCAGTGTTGAACGTAAAAAAAAAAAAAAAAAACCACAGGGAAGTTTCTAATAACAGTCTCCATGCTATACAACCAAGTCTGTAAAACTCACTGAATGTTTTGAAAGGAGTTCTATTTTATGTTGTGGAAGAGAGATGAGTTAGAATTCTCCTCTGAGAACTCAATTTTATTTTTTTTTTCAGTATATAATTTATAGGAATGATGACAGTTGTGGTCTCTGAAAAAAATCTAGAGGAATGATGGTGGTTGTGGTATATGCCTTTTGGATTTTCTTCTGAATGTAAATACTTATCCAGTCAAGTCTAAGAAAATGCATTCTTCTCAATCACATTTTTGCTGCACAGTTTTTATTTGGCTCTCTTCACTACAAAAAAGTGTTTCCAGTTAGTGTTTTATAGTTTGCCCTTCACATAATCACTTTTATTCTAGGGATATTTTAGGTGGGCTTTCTGGTCTCCTTGAATACTTGGTAGTTGTTGATTTAATACATACTTTAATTCTTATTCATTATTTGTTTCTCTGAGATCTGAGAAACACACTGATTTTTCTAAACTGAATTCAATATGTATCCCTCCCACTCCCCTTCATATTTCTGAAGGAAATGTTACCTTTATATTCTTACTAAGGTATTTTATTTTTCCAGACCTTACCTCCTCTTACTACTCTTTCCCTCATCTGAGCTTTTTCTGCGTTTTGTAATGTATTTGCATTCCTCTGCCAGATTCTAATAAAGGATACTATCTCAAATTTATTATCTCAAATTTTGTACCTTCTTAATCAATCTTGTTAGTTCCTCTTATGGGTCAGGGATGTGACTTAAATGACTTTATGTATCCAGATATATATATGTATAAATGAGTATGTATTCATAAGCATGTAAAATGAAGTACGTTGGGTAAATCAACCATCACTGTGGTTTGACAAAATATATAACAATGCCTATTTTAGTCATGCAGAAGACATGCAGTCAAGTCTTTTTTTAGAGGCCTGATTGTTTTCTAGTGAATAAATACCTATCTCAAGCTCGTATCTTGAACAAGAGAACTGTTTTCTTTGATCCTACTTTCTTCATTTGCTGCCATTGTGACCATCATCTCTTAATTTACAGTCCACCATTTAAAATTAAAGTGTCTTACCAAATACATTTTGAAGAACATAGAGTGCTATAAAAGTGCATATCTCCAAACACAGTGTTAGAAAAACCTCTAATGTGTCAAGTAAGATGGAAGTAAAAAAACCCCTGCATTCCAAAATATGAGTTAACACCTGTGGAAGCACTAAATATGTTATCTTCACTGATATTTGTGGTCTTGTCTCATTGGTAGAAGATTGATCTAAGGATTTCTGAAATTAGTTTAACTATAATGTGTAATTAAGCATCTAAGCATCTAAAATCTAAGCATCAAAAGCATTCCATTACTCATGCATGTAATGCATTGAAAATATAAAAAGTAGCTACTAAAAATTCAGTAAAAACAAAGCAATATTTCCCTAAATTTTTTTAAAAAGGAAACGCTGTTTCTTTTTTCATCATTAGTGAGTCTTATGCCCAACATGCATGTCAAAAATTCATCTCAGGACAAAATGTGTTTTGTTCCTTGGTTAGTTGCCTAACTACTGTAATTTATGTGTGTCCCACTGTAGTTAATTGCTTTAACTTCCATACAATCTACTATTTTGATGCTGATCTAAATTCTCCAACAACTAGCGAGCATTCTATCTGTGCTCTATCAACTACCTAAGTATCAGAAGTTTCTAACGGTGTAGACTGAAGAATCTTCTACATACTGGTTTGAAATATTCACCTCTCCTGCAAAGTTGAACCCACACTTTAGGTAATATAAATAAAGAAGTTCAGAAGAAAATAATTATCAGATAACTAGAAAAGAAAAAAATTACCTCAGTAAACACCTGATTTCTAATCAATGATTACGTGCATTTCTATATTCTTTTCCACAATTAAAGGTCTTTGCTTTAAAAAAAGATGTTGTACATTGCAAAGTGGACTGTTGCCAGGATCTCAGAATTAACCAAATGCAATCAGCATCCATAAATGTCGTATGACAGAAGTTCTACTAGCATTTAGCACAAGATAAATGGAGGATAATCAAAAAGCAGCAGCCACATAAAACCGTAAATGAAAAAAAAGTAACTTTTCCATTTAATGTTGTTGACAAAATAATAAGCATTCTTTTTGTAGGGTGAATAACAGAGTAGAAATATAATTCAGTTTTAATGCTGATATTTCCCATCTATAACAATCTTGAAATTATTTTTATTGTTAGAAATATCATTATTTGAATATCCTACCTACAGGCCTTTCTGAAGCTGCATGTATTTTGTGTTTCATACCCAGAATGTTTCTCTCATCAGCAAGGATAAGAGCTTTTATAGGAATGATTATAGGGTTCCATCCTACTGATGTTGTCCTCTTTGCTTTTAACTTTTGGTTAGTAAACCAGCAATTTTTAATAACAAAATCCATAATAGAGTGAGCAATTAAATGTGTAATTCATGTGTCCTTTTCTCTGTGTTTTTTCCCTATTTTAGTTAACAATGTAATAAATGTAAAAAATTATAGATTTGACTACTTGCCTACCTTTTTCTTCTTTGTTGATTCTGTGGTTGTTATTTACTTTGTATTTTAAAGTAACTTTCATTTGATACTCTATGAAACACATTTGAACCAAACTGCAGCAAGTATGAAGTACAACGAT
Source organism: Dryoscopus gambensis (assembly GCA_013389985.1). Lineage (NCBI taxonomy): Eukaryota > Metazoa > Chordata > Aves > Passeriformes > Malaconotidae > Dryoscopus > Dryoscopus gambensis. The sequence continues at coordinate 7,075 of WEIT01013858.1, read as the reverse complement.
TCAATATTGTTGTACTGAATTTTTCAGAGAACTGAAAATTGAATGTATACTGCAGGCTTTGATTAGACACAGTATATTTTATTCTGGTTGTATGGGTGAATTTGTTTCTACTGTGGGTTGTTCAGTGTTTTTAATTAAATATAGCAGCATCCCACCTGGCATGTCTTTACTGCAGCATTGCTCTTGAGACAACATTAAACTATTTTGACATTTGCTGATGTTTTGCATGTTGGTAGTTAGAATTCAAGGGAAATATTAAGCTGGACCATTCTTGGAAGATATTAGGGCATGTAGTAATTCAAGTAATAGAGAATTAATTTAAGAATTAATCCCACTCTGCTCTGCTCTGCTGTGGCCTCACTTCAAGTCCTGCATGCAGTTTTGAGCTCAACAATATAAGTGTATAAAGCTCTTAGAGACTGTCCAAAACAGGGCTATAAAGATGGTGAAGGGTCTGGAGGGGAAGCTGTATAAGGAGAAGCTGAGGTCAGTTGTTCTGTTCAGCCTGGGGGAGACTGAGGAGAGACCTCACTGCAGTTACAGCTTCCACCTGAGGGGAAGAGGAGGGGCAGGCACTGATCTCTTCTTTGTGGTGACCAGTGACAGAACCTGAGGGAATGGTGTGAAACTGTTTCAGGGGAGATTTAGGTGGGTTATTAAAAAAAGATTCTTGCTCCAGAGGGTGGTTGGGCACTGGACCAGGCACCTCAGGGAAGTGGTCACAGCACCAAGCCTGCTGTTGCAGTGCATTTGGCAGCAACTGCAGCATCCTCACTAATGAATTCCTGGTGGACAAGCACCCAGGCACTGGAGTCTTAACTTTTGGTCATGGCGAGTTCCCATGAAACCGCATTTTGCATATTGTTCTGTCATAGGTTCAAGATTTCCCCACCCAGTTTTATGTATGCCCTTATGTTCATGCATATCCCATATGGAATATGTTTGATTTCTGGAAAGTTCTGTTGTATTTGGTACCCTCTTTGTTCATTCAAATAGAACCCTCCCCTGAGTTTGTCCCATTGGATGTTTTCCCCTGTCACCTCACAATTTACAGAACTCAATTGGTTGTAACCCTTTATTCTGCCCCTTTTGACTCCCATACATAAACAGCTTTGTTCCCCCACTGTTCATCTCTGGTCACATGCTTTGCTTGTAATAAAAGTTTGGAGCCATGCAGGGGGCCCCTCTGTCGTCCTTTGCCTTTACAAGCGCTATTTTACATCCGTGTGCAGTCTGTTCCTCGCGAGGGAGGCGGAATCAGCTCTGGTACTGTGTATCAGATCTGCATCTGCCGTGCTGCAGCAAGGCCCTGCCCCGGGCCACCTCCAGCAATCAGACGCTGAGCAGACCCCGGGCACTGTGCTACCAGCGTCAGCCTGCCAGATTGTGTGATTCTTGGTGTTGGCCTGCAGGGCCACGAGCTGGACTTCAATGATCCTTGTGTCTCCCTTCCAACTGAGTATATTCTATGATTCTATGAATTTTAATGTATATTCTTCTAAGGTTGCAAACTGCTGAGTTCCCAGACCATTATTAACTCTCAGTGTCTACCATCATGTTATATTTTAGAATATTAAGCTGGCAAACTGACACCATGAAGGTGATAAGACCAGAATTACAGTGTGTGTTTATAGCAGTCATAGAATTATTGTTCTTTCAGAAACTGGTCCAGTTACCTCCTAAATTCATGGAGGTATTACTAAAACAGACTGCAGTAAGGTATTCTACAGCTTCTTTTTTCCTGTGCAATGGCTCATTGTTTTGGAACTGCCCTTTTGACTTTAATGTCATGCATTTCCCCATATCCTAATACTGGGAGGGCATAACAAACAGTAAATCCACATTCTTTGTCTCTATGCCACTTACAAGTCTATAAAACTCTACCATATTACTTTTTTATTTATAAAAAATCAGTTTCAGTACTCCTTACATGAAAACCTTGATTTTCTTTATATGTCTTCTCTCTCTCTATTTTTTATTTATTCTGTCATTTCCTTTAGGACACAGAGGTCTGAACTGCACACAGAATTCTAGAAGTGGCTGTGGAGGATGTATGTAGTGGCATAATTTTTTTTTATTTCTTTCTTAGGAAGTTTGAGGTATTTCTACAGTAAGTAAAGATTCTTCTCAGTTGCATCTTAAATTTCCAAGTCATGTTTGCTGCTAACACAACTGATGCCAAATGCATTAATTTCACTACCAGTGAAACCAAATCTAATTTTGTATTTTAAAAAAAATTAGGAAAGTGGAATGTTGAAAGGAAACAAACTGTCACAGGTATTTCATGAATAAGTTTAGCATTCATGCTTGACTAATCTCCACAATTTTATTTTGTCAGTAACCTAGAAAAGTTACTAGTGGGAAAACACATTATGTAGAGTAACTATTGTCTTTAGAATTAATCAAACTCATAAGGTTCAAAAGTGGAGGTCAGTAGCTATTTATGATGCTTAACCCTTTTTTAATTAATTAACATTTAACAGGGGATTTAAAAAATTATTTTACATGTTTTCTGTTCCTGACCTGTATGAGAAATTTTAGGTCACTTATTTCTAGTTCTGTAAACCTTGTGTCTATCATGAGTAAGGAACTGAGTTGTATTCAGGTGCAAAATATTTTAATTTTAAATGATATTTGAAGAGTTCAAAAAGACACTACCACTAAAAAGAGAGGTGTATATGTATTTAGCTCTCTAAACACATACTATATAAGTCCATAAAACTATTCACATGGATATGTCCATAGAATGTATTTTTCCTCTCAAATTTCCAAGTGTTGTTATGCCTATTTTGCAGTTAGGGAGTTAAAATCTAGGAATTGAATTTTGAGGCATCTGTGCAAGCTCCTTAGCCATAAGGCTTATTCACCTGTCAACCCTCTATAGATAATTTCACTGGATATGGACATATAATAAAACAAAGATAAGCAGATATATATAGCTATATATTTACACACATAGGTATATAAATGAATAACTGTTTTTTTTCTAATATGAAGTACAGGTAAAAGAGCTCTCGGCTGTGGTGTATGATTCACAGGTTTTTGTGAATTCAGGAACCCATAAACCTTTAGGTAACATTTTGTGATAGATAATGTCTTTGTGGCTTCATAATTTGATATTTTTTCAAGTGGAAATGCCGTTCTCTGTGATAATTCTTTCTCTGTGTGTGTATGGGCTGTGGATAAATATTAGCAAACATGAGAGAAGGGTAATAGAATGGTCAACCATGAGCTGCTATGCGAGTTCTTGTCCTGTCGGTTGATCTCAGTCACCATTTAAATTGATTACGTTTAATGACATTTAGTTTGAATAAGAAAAAATGATATTTTATTTAAATGAAAAACCAGTGAGATTATTGTCACAACACTGAGGGATAATAAGAGGGCAGAGCAAGACAGATTCTAAGCATATCAAAAAGGAAAACACTGTCTCAATTAAAGATTATTTTGCGTTTTCTGCTTTTGGTGTTCCTTTTTAATGGAACCACCAGTAAGGAGATTATAAAGTTAAATAATCTACTCATATTTTCTGTTTGCATACTCAGTGAACAGGACCTGTTCTGTTTTCCTCTAACTGCAGCATGAAAACAAAAATTCCTTTGTAACAGAAATGGTCAGTATGATTGCTGAAGATGGAATTTTATGTCAAAAAGAAGTGTCTTTGTCAGTTTGATATGGATTCTCCCATCTTTTACTGATCTCAGAGGTCCTGAATACCCTAAGTAAATTCAGGAGTCACTCTAACTTGTTTTCCTTCATACTCTTTGCTTTTACTTGAAATAAACTGTGCATATACTACACTTTGCAATTAATTTTTTTAAAATACACAGAAAATGCATATTTTGTATTAAAAAAAATATACCAAACTGCTGATTTCTATCAGAGATATCTCTTTCCTCTCTATCTGAAAACCTTCTTTTGTTTGGTAGCAAATAGCATCTTTTTTGTCTACTTCAAAGCCAAATTATTCCCCTTTCTGGTCTCTAAGATTTGCACTATGTATTTATAAAAATTCTGGAGAAGAGCATTTTGATGGTTTCAAGCAATAGTTTGGCTGCTTATGTTTTGCCACCTTGCTTTTGTTCTCTTACATCTGAATATGCCAGTTTTCAAATACAAGGGCATATCTTACATTTCTAAGTCCTACCCATGGGATCAAAGGAAGAAGGATGACCTGAAAGTCACCAAAATGTAAGGAATGTTCAAACAATCCTGCGGTGCTCCATTTGAGAGAGATTAGGATGCTCCCCATATCAGTGCATAACTAATAAGCATACTCATCTCAGTGAAGTCAGTTATAAATTATGTTTACACAAAGGAAACTAATAATGAGGAATGACACATTTTCATTCTCATTATTCGTCTTTGATTTTAAAAGCATTGTTTTGCTGCACAGACTGACAGCCTATTTTATTGCTGTTTCACTCTCTCATGAAATACCTCTCCCACCTTTACAATTCCCAAATATCTACAGGAATATCATTGGAAAGGAATTCCATATGGGAAGCTTTTCTGAGCTTTCTGATTCCTGCCTATCTAAATGCACTGTTCAGCTGTTCGTAAACCAACTCTAAATGACACCAGCATGGTATTTTTTTTTTTCTTCTTGCATCAGATGTCACTGTTGGGCATCCTGCTTCTTTGATGCCAGGGGAATATTTTGGAGTTTTACATTTTTTTGGCTACCAAAATGAGTTATATTTATTGTTCACTATTTAAACACTGTAAGCAAGCTGGTAATGAAGGAGATGCTCTAGTGTAAAAATGTATTTAGAGGGGATGTGGCATCTGTAAAGTTAGGCTGTATTTTTAGTAGACCAGGTGATATAGTTAGAAAAATCAGTCCAAATTTTGGTTAAATTGCTCTTTTCTAGGTCTGACAATGTAACGGATAATTTCAAGAATATCAGAATGTGATCATTTCTCTTAGTGTAAACATAGATGAATTTGTATATTCCTAACAGTGGTTTCCCAAATCTGTTTGTCACTGTCTTACATATTGCTTTTTATCTGTTTTTCTCCCTGATTTTTGAAATATCCACAGTAGAGTTAGGAGATTTATTGATCTATTTTTGAAGGATAATTAATGTTAAAATGACCATGGATAATTTTATATTTGTCTCATATTAGCTATAAAATTTGTCCTCCTGTTAAGTGACTTTCACAAATTTCAAGATACTTTGTGAGATTAAAAAGGTTGTATATTACTCATTTCCTCCCTGGCATACCTAACATAAGAACTATTTTAATCTGGTCAGAATCTGTCTGAGAATTAGGCCGGAAGTCCAATCTTTAATGATATAAATTAAAAAATGCACAGACATTGTTACATTTTGCAATGAAAACATTTCCTTTCCTTACCCATTAGAATGAATTTAATTTACAATTGAGCTAGAACTTAATACATATACCTTCAGTACTTGCATATATTACCTTCCTCCTATCATAAAACTGCATTGCAGCATTTCAGGAAATGCTGCCCCAGAGGGCGATAATGTAGTGAGTGCTTCTTAGTATCAGCTATTCATTCTCTCACTGATTCAGAATGCAACATTTTGAGCATCATTTTCAGGATGACATAACTGTAGGAGCCTAATAAATGTAAACATACTCAAAAAAAGTATTTTTTACTGCAGTTTAGTGTACTGAAGAGACAGCAAACCTGAACCACTGTAATTCATCTCAGAAAAGAATGCAGCAAGCACTCTCTCATCAGATTATATATGGTGGAGTGACACAGTTGCAACTTCATTCCCTCCAAATACCAACATAAAACAATAGAACAGTGCAATCCATAGAAGAGTTTGAAAGAACATCCCAAGGAGTTTACAGTCTGCTTCAGAACATTAAGACTGAGAGAGAAAATCACTTCACAAGAATGTAAATGTTTTGTCAGACAGAATTCTGTGAGATAATTTGTAATACATATATATGTATAGAATGTAGGTGCTTTGTGCTCTTCCCAATGAAGTGACCTACCATGAAAACACACCAAATGATGGATAATGCATTTACGCTGAGCTACATGCATCTGATGCACCTACCAGAGGCATGCAAATCAGAAAAAAACAGAAAAACTGTTGAGATATATCCTGTTTTACTCTTGCCAGTGCATTTCTAGATCATCAAAAAGTAACAAGAACAAAGGTTGATAATGATATATTCTTTCTTCTGTACTCAGAAGAGAGTTTGCAAAATATCTGCATTGGCATAAAAATAAATTCTACAACCTTTGTGTTTCATAATTTTTGTTTTCTCTCTTGTAATTTTTTCTTTCATTTTCTTCCTAGCTGTCTTTTCCTCTTTCACTTAGGAAAAAGAAAGAAAGAAAGAAAGAAAGAAAAAGATGTGTGAAAATATTACACATAGAAAAATTAAATTTTGAACTTAAAATTGGGGGTAAAAAAAAAACTTGTAACACTTTCATTGATATAAAAGTAGTAAAAAAATCACTCAAGTACTTTGTTTCTTTTCACAATTTTCCCTCTGGAGTGCCAATTTTTTTTTTTTACACACTTGAATGACAGCTTTAAAAGCTGTATTTATGCTTACTGATCAATTCCACTTCCTCTTTTTCTGTAGAGGACAAGGAGATTTTTAAAAGCTAAAGTTTGCCTACTTTTTATACTCGAATGTATTTATGTCCTTGTTTTGCTTTTTACTTTCCCTTCTCTTCAGTAACAGACAGAGTCGATGATTTCTAGTAGTTCACTTACACTTGCAAGCTT
>WEIT01013857.1:0-15523 GCA_013389985.1 Dryoscopus gambensis | reverse complement strand
CCAGGGGTGACAAGGATCAAGGTAATCCCCATCTGTAAACCAGAGTATTAATAAGTTATTAAATTTTATGTTATGTTATATTAAGACCAGCATTATTTACATATTTTAATGATGGATCATGAAATCTGTGCTGCTGATATTCTGTCACATGTTATAAATCCACCAGAACCCTACAAGAAAGAATGCAACGTATACGTATGAAGTTTAAGGGACAGAAGCAGCCATTTCTTTGCATCTTGGGATGATGGAGTTGATTCCAGAGATGTTGATGTTGCCTTTACTAACACCTTGAATCAAAGAAAAGTTATGAAGAAGTTTTTGTCATTTTTTGAAGGGGATTTTGTACTCTTATCTGTCTAAAAAGTGATCATCTGCTTAGACTGTAAAATGTTCAGACCAAGACCTTTGTTTTGTGAAACTTAATTTTTATCTTTGCTTCTCCCGCCAGTGATCTCCACATCAGTCCATTATCCATACTGACAGCTATGAATCAGCCTAATCAAAACTCAGTTCCTCATCTGAACCTCTGAGCTTACAACTTGTCAAAAGCAGAGCTTAGCAATTACATCTGGGTTTCAGGATGTCTCTCTGTGCTGGAGCAGGCTAACCAAGCTGGGCGCAATGAATATGTGTCTTTGATTGTCTCTTGAGGAGGTTTCCTACAGGAATTACTGGCCATTCCTTGTACACTCTGGAGCAACAGGTTATCATTGGCTGCTGCCCCTAGCCCACAAGAACAAGTAGTCCTCAAGCCATCTGTTCCAGGCTGTAATCAGCATAAATGTGCCTCAATGGGTGAGAAAAGTGGCAATCTGAGATCCCAAAGTAACTGTTTTCAACAGAACTACTTCACTGGAAGGTGAACATGGAAGTAGAATCTCCTCAAGTCTGTGTGCCATTGGAAATAATGTAGCTATGCATTTTTGTATACAATGTAAAATAAAATATGGGCAGGGCTAATTACAAAGTTTTCACCAATATCTTGGAAAGAAACTGGTGTGTTCCATCATATCTCATCAACTTAGCATTTTTTGAAAGAATTTTTACCCATGAAAAATTGTGCCTAGCACTAGGTTGCATTGCAAGTCTCAGTAAAGGTAGATCTCACTTCAGTTTGATTTACAGCACATTAAATCATGAGCACTTCTCTAAAACTTCTAAAACAGCTTCTCAGAGTGAAGACTTTGACCCATGTCAAACCTAATAAGCAAGACCAGGTGTGAATGCCATCAAGTTCTTCCAGTGTTTGATTGTTATACATAATGTGTATCCCAACTTAGCATTTTTATTCCATGCCTTAAAATAAGGACAGGTACTGAAATTGGTGTTTCATTTCATTCTACATAAAGCCATGATTCAAAATACTTTTTACATCTCCTTTTCTATGTATGTTTGTTATTTCTGTTTCACATTTTGGTTAAAGTTTTCAGTGCCTTCCATATATTGTGCCAGTACGTAGGTGATGAAATTATTGCTGACATTTGACTTGAATTATATCCTGTATTCCTATATCCTTGAACAGTAATGGTGTTCTGGAGTAATTGATACCCTTAAAGCTTTACAGTTTTGTTTATTTGTTTATTTTTTAAAAAGCAACTGCATTACTCATCAGACAGCATTTCAATGTCAAAAAACTGAAGATACTGATTTGGGCATATTCCAAGGACCTCAGTTTGGGAAAAAAACCTTCCTTGAAATGTAAGAAGCATAATGAAATGACACATCCACGGTATTTCATAAGCAAAAATATCCAGATCCCAGTGGAAAGACATCATAATTTTATGACTGATTTTTAAATTACTTTGATTATTGTTAAATTTTTGTATTTAATTCTGTGTTTGAGAAGATGTCCTGAAAATGAAAACATGCTTTGAATCTATCTTGCTTTTTAAGTTACTAAATAAACATATTTAATCCAAGAAATATAAACTCTAAATAAAATGTCTACATTGGTTTCATTAAATAAGATGGATTCTCAGCCTTCCTTATTTCTCTCATCTATTTTTTACTCATAGAGTGATATAAAGAAAGCTCCAACAAATATAATATTCTCCTTTTTAAATCCTTCTTGCCTGCTCTGATTTAAAGCATTCCATGACTTCATCGGCTACAACTGTTATATGTGGTACGTGACTGCCTGAATGCAGTAATTAAGAGGGGTAGTCTACTTTAAAATTAAAAGGAACAAGACCTTTTTTGCCACATATTCTCCAAAGCATTTATTAAAGTAGAAAACTATTTCATTTACACTGGTACAAATTGTGTGGGCATCTTGTATGGCTGTATCTATTGGATTTTGTAGATCATAAAATCCTCTCCTCCTCCCAATTTTTATAAGACTCTTTTTTTAGCTTCATAAATTCCTGCAAGTTGCACCACACACTTTGTAAATACCAATTACTTTCAATTATAATTTTTATTTCTGCAGTCCTTCTCAAACTCACTCAGGAACCAGAGCTAATGTAGTGTCTATAAACAAAACATAGACATGGTCTTAAAGGTCTTAAAATCAATGGCATCAATCTCATAAAGGCTTATGCAAGCTTTTAGCTTTATGTGTCATGAATAAAGCCAGGTGTATGCTATAATCTTATGTGAACACAGCTATGTCAGCTAGGAATGGAAGGGAAAAATCTCACTCCCAGCTAACCCTCACACCAGAAAAATTAACTGTAGACTCAAGTCTCCTCACAGAGCTCTGTGTATATTATTGGAGGACATGTGACACTTACACAGATAGAAAAACTCTTCTGACAGTTGTTGCTGAATTTCCATTTGAAAATTTTTGGCAAGAGACAAAATTTAATTTCACATTTTCTTTCCATTAAGGAAAATGTAAACAATTTAATAAAGTTTTTGCATTGCAAAGTGAAAATTTTCTTTTCTTTAAAGTTCGATTTTAATTCTTATTTTTTTCTTTGCTCTAAGAATATCCTATATCCATTATATGAAAATTTATTCACTTAAAAATGGCATGACATTTATGAAAAGTGTATCATTTTAACAATGAATAGCAAATTTCACAATTTTAAATGCAATTTTCACATGCTGATCAGCATCAGTATGACAGTAATCACTACACACTGCACTTTCACATATTTCTATGTAATATAGATGTGATATTTAATTTTTTGATTGAAACCCATCAAGGTTAGAGTGTTTGTTTGCAGTTAGTCTAGTTAACGTATTGCAAATAACTATCACTGTTTAAAAATAAACAGCAGTGTCAGAATAAATATTCTGTCCTCGAACGTGATTTAGAATTAATCTTCATTAACAAAGATGTACTGAAATTAGACTACAGCCAAACCCAGATGTCTGTATTAACTGCTATATTCCTAATGTTACCCAGCAAGAGCAATTTTTTTCAAAGAGCTCCTTAAAACCTCCATGTATCCTAAGCCCTTCAATAAGTAACACTTTTGTAACTCATCAACTTTATTTTCCAGCATAGCTGGTTAGTGACCAATCAGTCTGTGAGCATTTTATTTCATCCCATTTTGCTCAGTACAGCTTCCTATTATCGTACAGTCATAGACCTTAAAGATTTCCCCATGAAAAACTGAAACAGAAGCAGGTGTTTCATTTATGTGCTTTGAATTTACATTTATATAAACACCTATATATAAATTCTCAAACAGTACAAAACTGGGAGGAGCTGTGGACTCTCTCAAGGGCAGAGAGGCCCTGAAGAGACCTCAAAAAATTGGAGGGGTGGCCATATGAAGTTTTACAAAGGAAGGTGCAGTACCTGGGATGATGCAACCCTGTATGTATGGACAGACTGGGGAATGAGATGCTGGAAAGCAGTGCTGTGAGTAGGTTCAGCCTGAAGAAGAGAAGACTGATGGGAGACCTCGTCATGGTCTACATCTTCCTTGTAAGGGGAAGAAGAGGGGCAGGTACTGATCTCTTCTCTGTGCTGACCAGTCACAGGGCATGAGGGAATGGCCTGAAGTTGTGTCAGGGGAGGTTTAGGTTGGTTATAACAAAAAGGTTCTTCACCTAGGTGATATTTGGGCACTGGAACAGGCTGCCCAGGGAAATGGTTACAGCACTGAGGCTGACAGAGTTCAAGCAGCATTTGGGCAATACTTTTGGACACATGGTGTGATTCTTGGAGATGGCAATGTGCAGGGCCAGGAGTTGGAATTGATGATCCTTGTGGGTTCCTTCCAACTCAGCATATTCTGTGATTGTGATATATGTGCACATATTTGCAGAAGCAGAAACAAAAATTGCTCATACAAGGGGACTCATTCTGGCAGATGTTTGCCTGCATATCACTGAGCATGTCAATGAGGTTTTTTCACAACATTTCTTTGCTTTATCAAAAGGAAAATATTTGCATTGTAAATATCTATGTATCTGCATATCCATATTGTTTCACCCATTCCCTATATATTCTTAAACTTGCAGCAAACCAAAATCCAATAAAAAAGACAACTCAGTATTTCCCTAGTACAGGCTACACACACATTTAAGAATTCAAGCTTCTTACAAATCCTCAGCAAGAATAAATCAAACAGCTTTTCTGAGATGGTATTTCAAGCCCTGTTTGGCCCTTCCTGTTGCCACTATATAATCTGAAGAACTCTGTAACACTGGACAATATGAGTTGCACCATAATAGCCTGTTCCCTGCTATGTTGGTTTTTGAGTTTTTTTTTTTTGTTTAGGGCTTTCTTTTTTGAGTAATTTTTCCTGATAGTTTCCATTTTAAGCAGCTTTACTACAACAATAGGGTGCCCTGATGGTACCCAGGAGATTTTCTTTGTCAATAACTGAAAGATATAATAGTAGCCTGCTAAGCATCTGCTTGCTCAGTGATTTGAGCTGTACAGTATCTGTCCTGAAATTGCCCTGGCTGGTTGCAGTCCAATAGCACTGTTTGCAATTACTGTCGTTACTACTGCCATTACTACTATAGGGTGAGGTTCACCCTGATGCAGAGGACAGCACAAGGTCACTTTGTGTTATGAAATCCTAGATCAGCCTTTTCTGGCACTGTTAAGGGAAACTGAAATGGTGCACAGATCTCATGCTTTCTCCTTAGATAGAATTGAATGTAGTACATGTTAGGAATTTTCTGTAAAAATCCATTATGGGGTTTATTTTCAGAAGAAAAGTAATGAACAAAAGTTAGCATTCTGTACAATTCTATGCAAAAAACCAGCAAAAGGAATAAGAGCCTGCTCTATTCATCTTCCTGGGGAAGTGGAGAGGGAGGTGCTGATCTCTTCTCCCTGCTACCCAGAGATACATGGGAATGAATGCTTCAAACCAGCGCCACGGGAAGTGTAGACTGGACATCAGGAAACATTTCTTTACTGAGAGGGTGGTCAAACATCTCAGCAGGCTTCGCAGAGATGTTTTTGAGGCCCTGTCAGTGTTTAGGAGGCATTTGGACAATGCTCTCAACAACATGCTTTAACTTTTTGTCAGCCTTGAATTGGCCAGGCAGTTAGACTAGATGATCTCGCCTCTCCTCTCCCTCGCCTCGCCTCTCCCTCACCTCGCCTCTCCCTCGCCTCTCCCCCCCCCCCACCCCCCNCTCCTCTGGCTTGAATACAGAATTTACAGCAAATAGAAAAGTCATGTTCTCCTAAACCATACCACTGGCAAATACTAATCAATATTCTCTCTTCCTTTGTAGAATCTTCCCATTCTATGAGGTATGATGTTGAAAACGCTGTTCCTGATTTTAAAGAGAGCATTATTCTGTGAATTCTGGATTTCTGAGTCATGGATTAGCTGCTAAGGATATGTATCTGAGATTGCAACCTTAGCCTTCACATTTCTGCTCTTTTGAATACTTTATGTTCTCCATTCTGCTATTATCACTGGAAAATAGTAAATTATATATTCATGAGATTGAGTTATGTGAAATATGCATGGTAGAGAAGAAAAGAAACATTTTTTTAAATGTCAGAACCTACTGTCCATGTTCAGTATGTTCAGTTTATAACAAAGGGTATCTATTCTTACCTGTCTCACCTGTATGACATGCTTTTGAGTTGTGATCAGATTCTGACCTTCTTGCTTTGAAGTTGTAAGTGAATTTGCACAGTCACACCAATTGTGATGACTCAGACAGTTTCTTTTAATGAATACTGAAAAAAAAAATCTCAAAAACAAGTATTTTATATTGAAACAGCAGAATGACTACACAAAAAAATGACAAATCTAGCTATATACTGTGAGATGTTGGTACATTTTGCAAGATAACTGTACTTATTTCTGTTTTGATCCCTTAGGGTTATTTGAGGGAAAAAAGCTGTTGCTTCTCTCTAGCTAATAACTGATTTCTCTTTCTTCAGATGGACCAAAAGTAGACTGCCTTAAATACAAGTCTTATGGGGAGCAGCTGAGGGAGTTGTTTAGCCTGAAGAAATGGAGGCTCAGGGGAGATCTTATCACTCCCTATAACAACCTGAACAGAGATTGCAGTGAGGTCTCTTCTCCCAAATAACAAGTGATAGAACAAGTAGAAATGGCCTCAAAGTTGCACCAAGGGAAGTTAGATTGAAAGTTAGGGGAAAGTTTTTTCCAGCCTTGGAACAGGATGCCCAGGGAAGTGGTGGAGTCACCATCCTTTGAGGTATTTAAAAATTGTGTCACTTGGGGGCATGGTTTAGTGGTGGATTTAGCTATGTTAATGGTTGAACTCAACAATCTTAAACGCATTTTCCAACCTAAGTGATTTTATGATTCTATATGCTTTTATTTACAGATACAATGTGGAGGTGAGGGTGACGTCACTGAAATAATCAATGTGAGGAATTTGCACAAAAGAAAATTCCTTTTTAACAAAGAGCACTCATTTACAAATTTTTAAAGTATACAAATCTGTCATTTTTGTGGAGTTTCTCCCATATATGCTTAGACATGCCCTACTTTCGATAGTTTATAATCTCATCTACGGGGTATGAGGTAAGATTTAGTTAAGAAATGACTCACCATCCAGCTTCTGGCATTGAAGGGTTTTAAGAACAGGATAGACAATCGTTTACAAGATTGCCATTGTGTCTGTGCATCAGTATTTCTTGTTTCAGCCCACACCTCCAAGGAACCAAAAGTTCTCCAGACTGGGAGATTGTTTTGTTTGAGATCAGTTTGTGATTGTGCTTGCAAATAGTCTGGTTTAACAGGTTTTAGCTCATTTTCCATGTGTTTTTTTGACAGTTCCAGATTTCAGGCACTTGAAAGATGAACTAAGAATCACATTTTGATGACATCTTCATCAGTCAGAGCAATCTGCTTTTCATTCTTCCAAAGGAGACAAAAGAAGAGGATGTCTGTGACATATTTCAGCATTGGCAGGTGTCGTGGTTTAACGCTGGCCAAATGCCAGGCATCGACAAAAGTTGCTCACTCACCCTCCCCTGCCACAGTTGGGCAGAGGACAGAAAAATTTAATAATGGCTTCATGAGCTGAGATAAGGACTGGGAGAAAATACTCCAAAGGCAAAACAGGCTCAACTTAGAGGTACAAAGTGAATTTATTACTAACAAATTTAGAGGAAGATAATGAGAAGTAAAATAAGCCCTTAAAAACACCTTTTTCCACCCAACCCGTCCCTCCTTCTGACTGACAAGACAGGGGACAGGGTGTGGGGGTTTTTGCTCAGTTCACCCCCCAAGATCTTTTTCTGTTTGCTCAAGGACAGGAGTCTTTCCTCTGCTATGTTGTGGGGCCCATCCCACAGGAGACAGCTCTCTGTGAATTTCTCCAGAGTGGTTCCAGTCTCACGAGCTACAGTCCTCCCAAAACTGCTGCAATGTGAGTCCCTCCCATGGGCACACAGTCCTTCCAAAACTGCTGCGCCGTGGGTCTCTCCCCACGGGGTGCAGTCCTCCAAGGACAGGCTGCTCCAGCCTGGAAGCAGGGGCACCTTCTCTCCACTGTGTCTCCCACTGGATCACAGCCTCTTCCAGGCATCCACCCGCTCCAGCACAGGCAACTCCCCCACGGGCTATGGGTGGATCTCTGCATACCACGTGGATCCCTATGAGCTGCAGGGGGACAGTCCGCTTCACCACCATCATCACCACGGCCTGCAGAGGAATCTTGGCTCTGGCCCCTGGAGCACCTCCTCCACCTCCTTCTCCACTGACCTTGGTGTCGCCATGTTGTTTCCCTCACATATTCTCACCTCCTGTTCTCTGGGTAGAAAAAACTGTGCCCCACTTTGTTTTGACTTTCCTCTTAAATATGTTATCACAGTGGCGTTACCATCATCTCTACTTGGCCCAGCCTTGGGCAGCAGCATGTCTGTCGTCAGAGCCATCAGGGATTGGCTCTCCTGGACATGGTGGAAGCTTCCAGCAGCTTCTCACAGAAGCCACCTCTGTGGCCCCCTGCTACCAAAACCAGGCCGTGCAAAACCAACACAAAGTACAATACATGTTTGCAGTGTTCTGCCTTTGCAATGAACAACCTTATTACATATTCATCACAGAACTATTAGGACCTAGCATACTGACTACCTGCCTGGGATATCAAGAGGTCACAACATGAGTTTCAAATTATCATTGAAAATGTGGTGTGAAAAGGTAATACTTTTAATTCTATCCATCATATTTTTTTTTACAGGTAACACTTTTCTAAATAGCTCCTGTAGCACACATTTTTAGATTAGCAAGGAAAAACTTGATAAAGATCTCATTTTCCACAGCTTCTTCATACACATTTTGTTGAGAGGGATTGATATCTCAACAGTAAGACTAGTTATCTTCAGTTGGTCTCCTCAGCTGGCAGACAAGGAGTACAACAAATCACGTATAACCCAGGAGGAAGTAGTTAGTGACCTACTGAGCCACTAAGATGCCCACAAGTCTGTGGTACTGGATGGGATTCATCTTAGGGTGATGAGTGAGCTAACAGAACTCACTAAGCTGCTTTCCATCATTTATCATTCCTCCTCTGGTTAACTGAAGAGGTCCCAGATGACTGGAGATTGGCTAGTATGACACCCATCTACAAGAAGGATTGGAAGGAGGATTCAGGGAGCAACACACCTATCAGCCTGACTTGCTGCTCAGTAAGGTTATGGAGCAGATTATCCTGAATGTGATCACACTGCACCTACAGGAGAACCAAGGGATCAGACCCAGCCAACATGGGTTTAGGAAAAGCAGATCCCACCTGAATAAACTGATCTCCTTTTATGATCAGGTGATCCATCTAGTGGATGAGGGAAAGGCTGTGGACACAGCCTGAAGTCTACCTGGACTTCAGCAAAGCCTTCAACACCATCTTCCATGATATATTCCTGGAAAAGCTGGCAGCCCATGTGTCCCAATCTGCATGTGCAGAGAGGTGAAAAGTTTGAAAATGCCTGGAGTGAGATTAAGACACAAACGAGGTCAAATGTTGGTGATAAAAAGGATAATTCACTTTTATTTACTGTCAAGGAAGAGAGCAAGGAGGAAAGACAGGAAAGTAGTAAAAAGTGAAAAATTACAGAAAGCAAGTGATAGTCACCACCACAGATTCAGCGGTGCCCCACTGATCTTTCTTCTTCCATCTGACAGTGGGGAGAGCTCTGCCAGGATTGCTGCACATTTGCTTATATACCAGCTGAGCAGCCCTTTACAGTGGTGATTGGGAAGTTTGGCTCCAGCTTGGGACTATGGCAAAGGCACATTCACCACATGGGCATTGGTATCCATGTGAAGTTAACGCAATACACCCAGTTTGTTGCACATGCAGGTCATTCACTTGTAACCACAGGAACATATTCATCACCATCACTATGGACTAGTATGGCCCATTATCCATGGATGATCGTGGCCCATTATCACACCAGGTCTTTAACTGCAGGTCTTTCCAAGGCACTGGGCAATGGTGAAACAAGTTGGTCATTTACAGTTCTTTACACCATGGTTTGGACAGGTGCACTCTTTGCTGGGTTAAGAACTGGCTGGATGGTCAGGCCCAGAGAGCGGTGGTGAATGGCTGCCTCCAGTCTGGTCTCTAGTGGTATCCCTTGTGGATTAGCCCAGTCTTGTTTAATAACTTTATTGATGATCTGGATGAGGGCACTGAGTCTAGCCTTAGCAAATTCACAGACAGCAAGTTGAGTTGGAATGTCAATCTGCTGGTCAATCCTGGAGGGCAAAAAGGCTCTGCAGAGAGACCTGGGCAGGCTAGATTGATGGCCTGAGACCAACAGCATGAGGTTCTACAAGACCAAGTGCCCGGTCCTACACTTTGGCTACAATAACCTCCTGCAGAGCTACAGACTGGGGCAAGAGTGGCTGGAAGATGGCCCAGAGGGAATGGCCCTGTGGGTGCTGGTTGAGAGCCAGTTCAACATGAGCCAGCTGTGTGCCCAAGTGGCCAGGAGGACCAGTGGCATCCTGGCCTGTATCAGAAATAGTGTTCCCAGCAGGACTGGGGAAGGCATTCTTCCCCTGTACTCAGCATTTGTGAGACTGCACCTCGAGTGCTGTGTCAAGTACTGACCCCTCAATTCAGGAAGGAAATTGAGGACCTGGAGCAGGTCCAGAGAACAGCAATGAAGCTGGTGAATGAGGGAGCTGGGATCATTTAGCACAGAGAAAAGAAGGCTCAAGGGTAGCCTTATCGCTCTCTACAACTTCCTGAAAGGAGGTTTTAGCCAGGTGGGGATTGGAGTCTTCCCTCAAGCAACCAGTGACAGGACAAGAGGACTCTGTCTTAAGCTGCACTAGGGGGGGTTTAGGCTGGAGACTGGGAAGAATTTCTTTACAGAATGGATTATATAGATACTGTAATGGGCTGCCCAGGGAGGTGGTGGAGTCACCATTCCCGAAGGTGTTTAAGGAGAGATTGGACATGGTACTCAGGGCCAAGATCTAGTTGACAGAGTGGTGTTCAGTCACAGGCTGGACTCAATGATCTCAGAGATTTTTTCCAGCCTAATTGATTCTGTGATTCTATGATTTTGTGGTATAAGACATGAGTCTCCAGAGGGAGAGAACATTCAAATACTTTTCTGATGGCTAATAAGTCTCTAGAGCACAACCAAGAAAAAGAAAAATGAATCCACTTCTTCTTCCTGTCCCTTTAGTCTGCTGAAGTTTGCAAGTTAAGAAACTCCATGTTTGTCAGTGAGTTGAAAACTGTGGCCCAAGGCAAATCACTGTTTCTATCTAATCATCACCATATCCCTGATTTAAGCTTCAAATGCTGCAACTGCAGGGCATGAATAGCACCACTGGCCTTGATGTATATCTATAAAGTTTTAACTGTGCATTTAAACTGCTAAATTATGAGCTGCAAAACTTTAAGTAGTGTCATCTTAGCTCCCAATACTGGCTTCTATGAGATTGTAAGAGACAGTGTGTTTTCCAAGCAATTAAGTTTATTTATAATTGGAAAACAATTCTGAATCATTTCCTCAATGATGTGCAATGTTTGAGATTATGAACAGGCAATTATCATATTACATCTGATGAATTATAGATTTTAACTGTCAGAGAAATAGATTTCTAATTGGCCATTAGGTATTCCAACAAATAACTACAAGGAGAGATAAGTAGAGAAAAAAAAAGTAAGTTTTATTCATACAACATTATATATTTAGGTAGCATTTTACTGCTAAGTAACTATGTAGACAGGAATTAGAAATGTGTGTTTATTCAAATTAATTTCTGTCAGTTTGTTAAAATAAATAAATAGGTAAAATATTGTGAATGTAATTCAAAGCACAAAAAAATCAATCAGCTCTGAGGCCTTTAGAAATCCTGATATGCACAACCTTGATTCAGGTTAAACCATTTACTTTTTAAATATATCTTTTTTTGGTGGGAAGGCTAGTGAAAACAAGGTACACACAGACGTAGCATGTGGGTAGCACGAAGAAGCACACGCGTGTGTGTGTGACAGAGGGAGACACTTCATGGTATTTTTGAACAATTTTTACACTGTAATGGTGCTAAATAACTGACTTATATATAACAGCTAAATGCAAGAATAATTCCCAGTAGATTTCATTGAAAATCTCATCCCACTGACCCAGTCAGAGGAATACATCATTTGGCCCATAGCCGTTTGACAATACAGATTGGCACGAAAGAATCTTGTTAATATAAAAAAAAAAAGTTGCTATTATGATGTTTTACACATTGAATCAATAATAGCTCTATCCTGATAATATACACAAGTATTCCCATAACTTTAACACTAAGCTTCTAAGTGTTCAAATTTGACAGCTAGCGTAACTAACTGTGGTTTGGATGTCAGAGTCACAGAAACAAACAAATCAGGAATGGAAAATGATATTAGGAAGAAATTCTTTACTATGAGGGTGGTAAGGCCCTGGAAAAGGTTGCCCAGAGGATGCTGCATCTCTGGAAGCATTAAAAACCAGGCTGGATGGGTCTCTGAGCCACCTGATCTAATGATATGAGGGTTGGAAATGGTTGATCTTTAAGGTCTGTTTCAACCAAAACTATTTTATGATTCCGTGTTTGATTTATAAAGTCCCATAGAAAGGTGCAGTAAACGGACATGGTTAGACACTCGAGCAATAGATTTTTAGGTATTTTTGGGTACATATGGGGTACCTCGTGTGAAATTTTCCTTGACTATGCAGTTAAGGAATCTAATTTGGTACAAAGTATATTTATATTAGATGGAAGTCTCCCTACTTATGTCCTGGCCAGTCCCTCTTTAGGGAGTTTTGCAGCACTCATAGACCGTGTATTAAATAGATAATACAGTGAATCATTAGGCAAAACACGACATTCAGCTACTGAGAAGTTATCCTTGGGACTTGCAGGCCACTTCTTTAGATTGAATTATATGTGAATGCCTGGAATATATTACAGAATCACAGAATATTCTGAGTGGAATGGGACTCACAGGGATCAATGAGTCCGTCTCTTGGGTGAATGGCCCCTGTGGAGATTGAACCCATGACCTTGGCATTACTAGCCCCATGCTCTAACCAACTTATTGCCACATGCAAAAGCTATTTTGGTGGAAAAATGTCCTTTATATTTGTTGAAGTACAATCAAGTCTTCCAAGACAGTAGGAAAACCATTGTTTCTTAATGCATGAAATAACTACAACCGAAATGAGAAAGAACTTTCCCTTATTTATTCATTAAAAAAAAAAAAAGAGATGGTTTTCTTTATGTTTGACTCCACTTCAGTGAACAATTTATCCTTTTAGGACCAGATTATAAAAGTCTCCATATGGGGCTGGAGCTCTATGTAGTTAGGAAGAGAGGCAAGTGCAGTATACAGAAAATTGCTATTAGCAAGATCTCACGATATATAAGCATTGCGTTTATGATATGCTGTCTAGTGGCTAAATCTTTACATGAGTTTTTGTTTAAATCTTTACATCCTCTCTAAGCCATTTGTCTAAGAACTAAACTCCTTCCTTTGTGGCATCATTACAGTGGCCATAAAGGGAGGAGGATGAAGTGGAGTTTAAAACTGAGTTTAAATCTGAAGGATTAACAGGAAGCAGTTTCTATGTGGCAGCCTTCTACATTCTGGCTTGCTACAAGAAGGATCTGTAGATCATTCAGATATTTTTCTGGGTTGTTTCAGTAAACTTGACTTGAAGCAAACTTTATATTACAATACTGTAGAATTTTGCCATTGTTGCTTCATTGATAAATTTAATATCTATATAATCACGGTCCTATAAGTATTTTGTCCTGACTTATTCTATTTACGTAAGTAGTAAAATATGAGACTGCAAATTTTTTTTTTTCCATGTGAAAGGAGACACATACAAATTGTGGTAAGAAATAGATCTTTTGAGTATGCTAAAATGTATTTTCTGGAAATAACACGCCTATGTAAGAAATCCCGAGGCAAGTTTTTAGCTTCCCTCCTGTTTACTTCAGTATCAAGTGCATTCTCATCTCTCAACAGTTGATAGTGATCTTTTTCAGAGAAAAAGTGCTTCAAATATTTAAAAATAGATACCAAAAAAAAAAAATCTTGTCACCCCTATGCTATGTTATACTTAAAAGCAAAAATCTCTCCCACAATCACCTCCTTCATTTGGCAGGGAAGACCTATTCAGAGGTCAGTAAATACCATCATAATGAAACCCATGTCCTTTTTAATGGAAAGAAGATTGATTCAAACAATGAAGTTCCTTAAGCTTGTTCACTGACTGAAGAGTATATAGTATAGATTGAGTATCCCACCTGACCTTAGTGAAGAGTACAGAGAAGACGGTTTTCAGCACCAAGCCTAGGCCAGAAAACCTAGAAGAAATTTTGTATTCACAGTGTCTGCATCATCTGAATTACATGTTAGATGACTCTTAAAGTGATCTCATTTGCTTCTCCTCATTTCCCTATATCCTAGTTTCCATGAAAAAGAAATCAAGAAAAATATCCCTAACAAAAGCCAGTACACGTTCTAGAGCTACCTATTCTGGGCAACATGGGGATCAGGTCAATATGAGTGCCCTGGCATGGCATAGATAAATGTGTGAGTGTATTGCTGCATAGAGGATAGTGTCTGCCTGTATTTGGAAAACACCACTTTACATTCAGATATACTAGTGTAAAGTAATGGAGTCCCATGTGGTAAATGTCAATCAATACCTATTCCAAGGTTAAAGTACAACCAGCAATTCTGTGATAGGAATTCAAAGCACAGAATCAATTAACTTTCATTTTGTTTAGTACCTTTTTTTTTTTATTGTCTTCTAAAGGATGTTTATGTGTCTCAGGGAAACTTGGTATAAACTTCCTGTGTGTCAGAAAAACCTGTTCAGTATGTATTTGTGTGTGTACATATAAGTCCATGTAGAAATAGCAATAGCATGTGGATTATGTAGATTTGTAAATTTTTATTTTATCATTTGCTGATTTATTGCACAAAATGATTGGAATATTAGTACTAATTAAAAAGCAAGGAACACTTCATACTCTATGCCTAATCTGGAATGTTTCTCATAATTCATCTGTAGTATAATTGCATGTGGAGATAGCTAATGAGAAAATCAGATTAGGTCATTCAAGGCAGTTGCTACTTTAATGGACAAGCAGCATGGATCTATGACTCTAGTGACATTCATATAACACATGTATATTTGCATGCACACATATCTAGAAATGCAGCTTTTTCTCATTCATTTCAGTATAAGGCAAGTTCTTACATAAATGCATACGTACACACTGAAAGAAAAATGGATAATTGATGGGTTTTGGTTAGGTTAATATTAATTATGAACATTTCTTTCAGAACACTACAATTAATAAGTTTCAGAATCTCAAATGAAATGTTTTTATGTTCATGTCAGGTAAAAGTTTGTCAAATTACTGTACAAAGCACGGAGTAAATTTCAGTTCTGACGACAGAAAAATGCAGCTCTGCTTCAGTGGTGAATGAATACATCTGTAACTGCCTTTGCTCAGCAGAATCCAACTCTTTCAGACAGGATAAGTGGGGTCAATTCTAACCAAACCTCAGCAGCACAGTTTAACCAGTTTGGAATATACCAGAAGTCAGTGCTAAGTAGGCAGTTTCCTTTGATGTTATAGGAGTGTTTATTACA
>WEIT01013856.1:16342-48205 GCA_013389985.1 Dryoscopus gambensis | reverse complement strand
GATTATCAGTTATCATGGCAATTTGCTGGTGTTATTGCTAATTACTTTTCAATTAAAGTAGGTGATTCTCACTTAGCCCTCCTCCTCCACTTTGAGTGCCAAGATGATTGTTTCTCCCTTGGTTCAAGCAGAAGCAGCCTCAGGATTGCCCTGACTCGGTCTGCTTGTAGTTATGCATGATCAGGGATGCACTGTCCATCTGGAAGTCATTTTATCAATCTTTGTTTTGCTCCTGCAGGGAGGGCATCAGCATAAATACCTTGAAAACTTGCAGTAACTGGGACTTGGCACAGCAAAATTGTGTCTTCTGTAGATGAAAATTTTAACCGAGCATTTGCAATCAAAGATTGGCTGCTTCTCTGCACTATTCCAGTGGCACTGAATCACAATAGTTTGAGTTGGAAAGGACCTTTAAAGGTCAAGAAGGAACCTTTACAGGTGCTGAGGTCAGCACATATTTATAAACTGATCCTTTAATATATAATAATTTTAACAGTATTTCTTAGTGGGAGGGAGGAAGGGAAAAAGAGAAGGAGGAAGTCTGTGTCTCCTGGGAATAGTCAGCTCTTTGGAAAACATGATGCTTTGAACAACCACCATTGCTGTCCCCATACAAAAATTCCTCTCTGATTTATCTTTCTGAGTAACCATTACTACTTCTCAAGAGTTCAAAAATATTTTGTTGCTGCAAAAGCTAAAATGCAAGCATATAAAGTGATTCCTTCCTCAGGGTCTGTGGTATTCTCTAGCTACTATTCAAATCATAAGCTCTTTATATCTTGTTCATAATGACCACACACTAACCAATAATAAATGTCATTGTACCCTCTTCAGACCTGCTCCGGATGCTGAGGAAAGGGAACTTGGCAGCCAGTAGCACGTCTTTTATTCAGGCAGGATCAAGTTCCCTGGGGTTCCCTTGTTCAACTCTCTGCTTCTTTCATCTTCTGCTCATACATGCAGCTCTTTCTCTGTCCTACACAGGATCACTCTGTGCTAGTACCTTACATGAGTATAATCATGAGTTATAACGAAAAAACAAACAGCATTTATTAAATGAGCAAAGTTCATTTCCTTAAACAGCATGTTTCTGACTCTGCAATCTGCTGTGTTTATTCACATGCTCATTGATGAATATTTCATTACTTCAGAACAGGCTTCCTAGTCATTGTTTTAGACTAAGCTCCAGGCCAGTAAAACATTTAAGCAAGTGCAGTACAGAATTTTAGGAGTGTGGATAATCCTATTGAAAGAACTGAAGCAGAATCAGCTGCACTATCAACATCTGCCCCCAATGCAGAATAAGAATGTAGAAAAAAGTTAATTTCTACCCTTGAACATCCGCAAAACACGGTCTGTTTTCACAGTACTTAACAAACACATTCCTCCCGAGGAAAGGAGGTTGCACATTAATTGCCAGGAACTGTATGCCTAAAAATAAAGACACAAAAAAGGAGTCTTACGATACTGATGAAGTGAAAAGAATCTCAGAGCTTTGAGCTAGATTCTTGACGGCAATAGAGAGTGCACTAAGAATAGCGAATGAGTAGGAGTAGTCAAGGCTGAAAAGTTTCTAAAGTGTTTTGATTGCCAATTTCTTCCTGAATCTCTAATCAGGCTACCTCTTATGTGAGAAGGTTAAATCTCCTGCGGAGCTTCAGTGTCTTGAAAAGTAGTTGGGAAACATCTAGTTCTGGCTTGGACACCATTCACTGGATAGCCAAACATCGGTAAGAACACCAAGTGTCTTGGATTGGTCAACAGAGAATTGCTCTGGCTGTAGGAATTATTGTAACAAAGAGACATGGTGAAATGTTAGAGCCAAGGCCATAAGACACCTGTGAAGTGTCTCTCTCCCCATGCACAGCAATGCACAGAGAGGTGCATAACAGAAGGATTAAAGAAACTCCAACCCCACAAAAAACTCAACCTTTACTAGGCAGGTGAAAAAAGAAGGCTTCGTTAGATGAGTCAAAACTGATTCTGACACAACTCAACCTGAATCTCTGTTCTCCAGAAGAATATACATATTATTCCAGAAGCTGCATTTCACAGTCCATCAAATCCTTGACATAAGAAAGTCACCAATAAAATTTTTCATGAAACTCTGGAGTGCATAGATCCAGAACTGGCCCTAAGAACTTACTAGGTCAGAAAGAACTACAGCAGAGCCTCTAACTCTCAGCCTTTTCAAAGACAAGCCAACGCTAACACCATGGGCACAAGGACTCTGACACCACCCAAAGACCAACTCTTTTTGAGAAGGCACATTGTTACCTGACCCATGCATAAGACTTGCTTTTGGATGTATAAAAGGGAGCTGGGATTCCATGTTGACAGGAGGTTTGGGGAGGAAAACAAACAAACAAAATGGACTTGACATAAGTACCAGAGCAATGGAATAGGTAAGAATATTAGGGAATCACTTGTGCTTTGGAAGAAAAGGGTGTTTGTATATGCAAGTACTGCAAAAATAAGCTCGCAAGGGCAGTTTATGTAGCTGTATTAACACTGTGGTCTTGAACAGCTCTTAGATCACTGGGAGTAATCACTTGATAGCCATTAACTTTAGAAAAGCAGTAAAATTGTTTTATTTTAAGACTGTTACCCTTGTTCTCAACACCACTGATTTTCCATCTGGAACAGATATCCTCCTCTTATATCCTTTTCTGCAGCAAAAATTTGCACTGGGAGCTAAATATGTTATAATATTATGGCTACAACTTGAAGAACTTTGTGAAGCTGCAGCACCCTAGGACTGTCACACATCAACACTACCCTAAAGACAAGCAAATGCATTTTCTACATAATCCTGTTTCTCAAAATCCAGGAATGAAGGCACCCACAATACCACATGAAGGGACCCTGAGCCTGCATGCCATACAGCTGACTGCTGAACAGAGCCTGTTGACCTGTTCAGAAATGTCAATAGAACATAAGAAAGGTAATTTTGTGAGGATTATTATTTTAGATCGGCAATAACAAAAGCTGGAGTAGGTGGGGATTTCACTTTCTTTTCATTCTGGGTCACTAGTTTACAGCTTTCTGCAGCTTTACTTTTGTACACTAGTCCAAACTGGCTTCTGGTATTCTATTGAAAATGCTATGGTCAGAAGGGCTGTTTGCTTTCCTTTTCATGCCCTCACTGTTCCTTTATTTAAACAACTGATTTGCCTGTCCATGATGAATAAAATATTGCAAGAACTCAACAGGCTTGTAGACTTTCCAGCTGTATTTCTGCTCTGAACTGTGGTTACTTGAAAGCATGATGGTACCATGGATAATGCTCAGACCTTCAGCTCCCAAAACATAGAAGGATTTTTAGGTGCAGGAACCATGATGCTCCACTGAACAGCTCTCATTTCATGCCCTCAGTACCCTGAGTTCCAGGCTAGTTCTCCAGTACATTCATAAAAATCTTCATTGTAGAAAGGCTGATGTTTAAAGCGAGTTAAATCATTTATATAAACAACTAGCCACAATCAAAAGTACTGTATTAAACATCACTCTCCTTACCCTTATCCTTACTGACAGCATTACATGAGAAGATGTAGTAACATTCCTAGATGATGTTCCAAGGCAGTGAAACCGGACAAATGGCAAAAATCTTATTGTTCTCAGTATATCACGATGTAATCTTAAATTTAATTTTGTCTTACTGCTAATATCTAAACTCCTTTCTTGTCACCTAGAGACTTGCAGCACTGCCACCGTGGGAGCCCATCATTTAACATTCCTCACAGAATTCATAGCAACAACTTGAGTCATCGCCATTCCGGTGACTCACTCCTGCCACTCAATGTACATCACTTTAATTTTAAGTCACACAAAACCATCTGAGTGACAGCCAGCAGCAGCCCTATGATTTTCTGGCTTCTGCATCATTAAATTTCTCTTCTTAGCACTTCTTAGTGCTCACATGTCTTCACTATACAAAAAGAGTAATTTAAAAAAGTAATTTCTATTAACATAACAAAAAATCCAGATCCTTTACATGCATACAAAAAAAAAGTGCCTTTCCACCTGATTGTATCAAAGCACTGCAGAAATGGTCATGAGAAGTTCTCATTGCCACCATAAGGGATCTAAAGCTGATGTTTGCAAACAGTTTTCAGAGACTGACAATAATCTAAGCCCTAGAGGGGCACTTTAAAACATTGTAGAGGTGCACTGTAAGCGCCCCACTTATGACTAAGCCTACTGCCTCCTTGTTTCATATCATCAGGGCAAAAGAGGGAAAGAAGTAAATATGCAGAAATGACATCTAAGCTCCTTTGCTTTCACAACAGGGAGATGGGAGTCTCTTCCCAAATTTAAGCACATACCAAAGGTGTGTGACACTATCTGAGACCAAAATAAGCAAATTAATTAATCCTTCTCTGATGGTAGAGAGAAGACTTCTTTAACCTGTAGAGGCTGAAAGTTCAATCAAAGTAGCTGGGAGGTGGAGCCAGGTATCCATCTGCTTCCATCTATTTCTTTTTGACAAAAGCATGAGTACACATGTCTGGTGTAATGGCAGCAGCGAGGGCGTAGGTCAGCCCAGATGGGGAGCCACCTGCCAGGCTTGAGATGGCCACCTGGAAACAAGCAGTGAATGAAGTAGGTGGAGGGGCAGCTATGAATATTCAGGAGATGTGTGTGCTTTTAGTAGCCAGAAACCTACTGCCATGCATCTTTGTGGTCACTTGATAATACACCCGCAAGAGGCTGTGGGGTCTCTATCCAGAGATGTTCAAACCCCAACTCGACACAGCCCTGAGCAACCTGCTGTAGTTGACTCTCCTTTGAACAAGGTGAGATGATCTCCAGAGGGCCCTTCCCACCTCAACTCTTCTCTGAGAATAACTTACATAGTGCACAGAAGTAGACCACTGTCCCCTGCATACAATGCCTCAAGAATACAACATGCAAATGCATTACATAGTCTTCAGGAGCAGTACTTAATTGTCAGAGGTATGAGTAACTGCGGTCAGCAACTCAGCAGGAGTCTTCCAGCTCCTGACAAATGGCCAGTGTCACTCTCCAGTTAGACATTCCCAGCTAAATCATAATTTTCAGCTTCTACAATCTCGTGGTTTGTCTCAGGGTTTCTCAAATTTCAAAAAACCCACGCAAATACTTAAATGAAACACTGAGAATCCACTTGGTTTGGTTTGGTTTGGTTTGGTTTGGTTTGGTTTGGTAGCTGGCACTACAGACTGTATTTCAATCCTATTGGGCATATTTGTGATATATTTCAAAACACGGTAGCAAGATGAGACTTTTAGTAGACGGAAGATGTGTCTGCCTTTTGTCCTGTGGTCTTCTCCCTAGACAAAAATGGACAAGCACTGATTTCAATGGACAGTTTATCCTTTCCAGGGATAAACTGGATAAATTTAAGCTACCTAAAGATTGTCATAAGAACACAGTAACCTTAAGTATTTCCTTTGTCTTGCTGCTAAAGTCTAAACAGTGATGGTTATATTTGGGGACTGAAGAGCTAATGGTTCCTATTTTTCAGTTATTAACCTTATTAAGCAGTGAGAACTTTCAAAAATTTCCCATAATCCTCTCATGGTTGTTTTCAGTATGGTGTTTAAAGAAAAGTTTAAGTGCAACCTTGACCATTATGCAAGGCTAACAGTTGCATGTGCAAGCAATGAAAAACATGCAATCAGACAGTGTTTAGATTTATAACCAAAAAAGAGACTTGGCAGGATATTATCCCTCTCAAATATTGGCAAGGGTAAGGACATACCTATGGGCATGTGTAAGAATGAAGAGATGGGTCCAGAGAAAGAAAAAGAGAGGTGTGGAAGGAAGAGAGAGGAATAGTTTATAGCCACAATTATCAAACTAACAGTTCCCATATCATTAACAGAGCACTAATTACTTCACAGGACTACTTCAATGGCTTTGAAATTGCAGGATATTGCAATATTGTGTGGGTAGTTAGAAGCCACTACCCTCATCACTGGCAATAACTGGGCAAACTGAATTTAGGGAACTCTGCCAAGAGTGAAAGGAGTAGACCTCTCTTATCCTTTTCTTTTCTTTTTAAGAATGATTTGTGTTGTAATGGACCTTAAAGATCATTCAGTTCCAACCCCACTTCACTGCAGGGGCAATTTCCACTAGACCAGGTTGCTAAAAGTCCCATCCAACTTGGCCTTGAACACTTCCAGGGATGGGGCACCCACAGCTTCTCTGTTCCAGTGCCTCACCAACTGCATAGTGAAGAATTTCTTCCTTGTATCTCATCCAAATCCACTCTCTGACAGTTTTAAGCCATTCCCCCATGTCTTATCACTACATATCCATGTAAATGTAACAATGTACCTCTCCAGCAACCCTGAAGGGTCCCTTTTGGTTGGATTCAATCCAACAGGTCCATGTCCTTATTATGTTGGGGATCCCAAAGTTGAACATGGTACTCCAGGTGTGGTCTGATGAGAGTGGAGGAGAGAGGGAAAATCACCTGTATCCCTTCCTCATACTGAGCATTGTCGGGAGGCCCCTCAAGCAGCACCTTTGGTCTTCTGCTCAGTCTCCACACCATGACAGCCATGAAAAGCCCAACATGATCTTTTAAGTACTGAAACTTCACTACCAGTTAAATTCTTGATGCTGAGCCACATGGGAAGACAAAATAGCAAGACCTCTTTGTCTTCAGCTTCCTGAGGTCAAAACCTGAGTAATGTCTGGCTTGTTAATGATTATTAAAAATTGTTAAAAAAGTTTATGCTATGATATTTTTCTCTACAGGTTTTCAAGTTAAATAACTTTGCAGGCCAGGGAATGTATACAGAGACCAGAACAACCTTAAAGTTCACTCAGGCAAGTGACGTGTCTTCAGGAGGCACCTTCTCCGAGTGGAGCAAAAGAACAATGCTCACAGAGACAGTTTTTAGAAGCACTGGGAGCACAGGAAAAGGAGCCAAGCTGATAAATTACTTCTATTCTGAACAGCATGTCTGCAGCATATTTTCTAAACATCAAGTCAACTTGGCCAATTTTATGAGTCCCAATGCACATGAATAAAAAGACTACTTTTATAAAAAGTTATTTGGAAATTCTTTTAAAATCCTCTAACCTTAAAACTCTGACATGCTGAGAAATAGTTTCTATTACAGCTTCTTTTGAGGATTTTCTAAAGCACTAATCATAGACCTAGCTGATACTACTTAAGTGAACAGAAGTATTATTTGTTAGGCTCGTGCCTACCATTGAAAACCATGAATTTGAAAACACATCCCTTAAGCAATAACAAAAAAGTAACAGTATACATTCAACAGCACATTGCTACAATAAAGAATACCCAGGAGCAAAAATTATGGTTGAATGGCTATTGTAAAACATAGGGAAGTGACAGTTTAGCAAGCAAATGAAATGCTGAATGCCTGAAGAGCTGATTTTCAGGATTTCCCTTGCATGGTTACTGTTCTAACTTGTACTTGTGCAAGAGGAATTGCTATCATGGTTGAAATCCAGCTGCTGAAATCTTAAACCAAGTTGCTTTCACAGGTGAGAACAGCCACAATTAACTGAAGCAGGGACAGCTGCAAGAACATTCCTTGAGTCCCAGTTCACTGAAAGACTAAAGTATAGACAAGCTTTTAAGCTTACATTTATGACTTTAGTAGCTTTAACTGGGACAGAGTCAATGGATAAAAGCAACAAAATTCTCTGGAGTGAGGATATGGACGTACAAAAAAATGTGTAAAAAGTACAGCTTGTTTCAGTTTTGGGAAACAATGTTTGTACAGCAATAACAGTGTCCTGCTGCATGATTCATGCTTTCACATATGTTTGGCAAAACAAATGCATACAAACAAAAAACCTCATATACCTTTATCCAATGTAATGCTGCCAGTAGCACTTTTGAAGTATAGAAGAGCTCGATGCTCTTGAACCGAGCAGAGAATGCATGGGTCAAACATCAGACAGGCTACATGAGCAGAGAGTTGGGCACAGTGATCTCTTCCAAAGCTCTTCCTAGTCCTCAATAATGATCCTTTGTTGACTAACACAAGCGCGAACTTTGATGATGCTGATAACTCTGAAATTAGGCATCAGAGCAGCCATCCTCATCTTGCCCTTGCTGTGGCTTCAGGTGTGGTTCCACAGTAAGGTGGAATACAAGATGATACAGGATTTTCCCCTCCTGACTGTAAACATGTGTACCCTCCCTATCTGGTGCAGACAACTGACGTGGCGAAAACAGCTGGGACCTATTCTTTTACTAGATGGTTTTCTGGGCGAGTGCTACTTCCAGCTGGAGTGAGAAATAGGGGGACTTAATGCATGAAACAAATGGTGTCTGACCACAGAAGGCAATCATATTCCTGAAACCTTCCTTCCACAATCTTGAAGGCTCTCTTCCACAGCCAGCACCCTTTCTCAAATAACAGCCTTTATCAGATACAAGTTTTTGGTCAGAGTACAAACAGCATGCATTTTCAATTCATCAGCACTCTAAGTCAAAAGCTTTTCATTACGGCCTCCTCCAATTTTGGCTATTCTACTTTTTACCCCATGTGGTTCTGGAAGGTCTTACAGTTCTAAAATTTTCATAAATTTTAATCAAGCTGCAAAAGAGCAAAACAGTATTTCCCCAGATTTAGAAGCAGTATGGCAAACCAACTTCAAAGATCATTTCCTGCACATATAAAAAATAATTTTTAAAGCTAGCCTACTTTGAGCTTTCTATGTCAATTAAAATAACAGATGTCTCATGCCCAGTGATGGAGTGCAGCAAAGTACTTGTATAACACCATAATGAAAAAAGATATCACAAGAGTAGACGCTTCCATCACCGAGAAGCTTTCAAAATATCTGGAATTCAGACAGTGGGTAGAGGGAGAAGAGATAATGTCCAGAAAATGATAACACTGAACCGCAAAGCATATTGTTTTGATGAATCCAGAGTTGCCCAAGGCCTGCAAAACACATGCTGACTGAAGAGATTTAACAGCTTTAACTGTCTAAGCAATCTTCTTTGATCAAGTACATTTCCAAAGCATGAAATCCCTGCCACTTCAACAGAAGATTAAGGAGTTTCTCTGCACAAAGGCTGGGATTCTGCAGGAAGAAGTCCAATGGACCGTTTGGGGAAAGGTGAGCTCTCCACTGACCATGGAAGCAGCCTCAGTATTGTTTTTTTAGCTTCCATTTCTGAATCTTTCTCTGAGACATCAGGAAAACTACTTTATTCCTATTTGTGCACTTAAAAAGAATTTATTTCACTTTTGCATCTAGAAATGTGTTGTCCGACAGATAAGACATAAATGCACACAGTGATAGATCCAGATTTATGCAAAGAAAAAAAAGGAAAAAAGAAAGAAAGAGAAAAGCTGTTTGTTAATCAGTTCAAACTTTCTGCCTGCCCATTTTATTAATTCTTGTTCAAAGGTTGTTTCTCTGGCTCATTTGGAAATGTACTGATATTACAACTGTCTGCTGCATTTGCTAGCAAATGCAAATAAACCTCCTTGGTTTGTTCACAAAAATAAAATTTTGTTAAAAAAAAAAAAAGAAAAGCAAACTGGTTAAAAGAAAAGCAAACTGGTTAAACTAAAAGTTTTAGCATAGTCTATAAAATAATTTCAAAATTTATTGTTTCAGAAAGAAAGGAACAGATTTAAGTTTAGATTTAAGTGTGTTCTCTCAGGCAAGAGGGAACCTATCTGATAGGAAGACACACAAATATAAATAAAGCACAGCTGATTTGTAGCAACTGGGATATCAGGCAAAATACAAGCTCTAGTCAGCATTTGAATACTTTTTATTTGAGCTTCCACATGGAAAGGTTTTGAATTGACAGGGTGGCCACTATTTCTTGGAGTTTTCTTTTGGTGGTGTTGGGCTTTTTTTGTTTTATGTGTTGGTTGGTATCATCTCCTTTCCCCTCTATCAACCTCTATGAATCTCTACTCATCCCTGGTGAGGCCACATCTGGAGTGCTGTGTCCAGTTCTGGGCTCCTCACTACAAGAGAGACAAGGAGCTACTGGAGACAGTCCAGTGGAGGGTCACAAAGATAATCAGAGGTCCGGAGCATCTCTCTTATGAGGAGAAACTGCGGGAGCTGGGTCTGTTCGGTCTGGAGAAGAGAATTCTGAGAGGCCATCTCATTAATGCATATAAATATCTCAAGGGTGGGTGACAAGAGGATGGTGCCAGACTCTTTTCAGTGGTGCCCAGTGACAGGAAAAGGAATGGCTATAAACTGAAACACAAGAAGTTCCACCTCAACATGAGCAAGAACTTTACATTGAGGGTGGCAGAGCACTGGAACAGGCTGCCCAGGGAGGTCGTGGAGCCTCCCCCTCTGGAGACATTCAAAACCCACCTGGATGGGTTCCTGTGTCACCTGCTCCAGGTGATCCTGCCTCGACAGAGGGGTTGGACTGGATGATCTCCTGTTGTGGGCTAGCACAGCCTGGGCTTTTAGTTAAGGAAAAAAATCCACCAGCCACGGAGGCGATGTTTCTGTCAGGGGGNAAAAAAATCCACCAGCCACGGAGGTGATGTTTTTGTAAGGGGCTGTTCTAACTTCCTCCAGACCTGATAAAACCAATCAATTGGCTAATTTGAATATTGACAACTCTGTTAAGCCACTTAAGAAGCTGGACATGCCTCTGTAAAAATACATTTAAATACAAACAAGCCCAGGAATCGCTCTCTTGCTTCCAGCCCTTGGACACACAACTGGGGTGCCCGCTGGGCCCGGCGGAGGCCGGGCCATGGCCTGCGGCTCTGTGCAGGCCGGCCCCAGCACGGCTTGGCAAGATCGTGGCCGTGCTCCATGCAAACCGGTCCTGCAGCGTGGCATGTCCCCCCCACCTCCTCCGGTGCGGACGCCGAAATGAANGCTGCCAAAATGAAACTTTATACCGAGACCAGCTCTGGCCACCATTTGGCAGAGATCATGTGACTAACAGAGATAGATAAGTTCAGCTGCAAAGCCCGGGTAAGATTAGCCCTTTCAGCGCTGTAAGTTCCCCAGAAGAGATGGAACCTGCAGACATCAACCCTCTCCCAGGTCAGAGGAAAGGGAAAGACAAAGGAACGTGAACAGACACCATGATAGTGACACCGAAGTTAGTGAAGAAGAGTGAGCTGAAGCCCAGAGAGAGGAGCTAGAGGAGATGCTTCAAACCTAGAAGCTGAAATTCTTTTGTAAAGCCATGTTGATGAACTATGATACATCAGAGAACCCTTCTGTAATTTCATGAAAGCATGGGGGGGATGTAGCGTTCAAACTGGAGCCACGAGCTAAGGTGCCTGTGCTGAAATAAGCAAATGTTGAAGTAGCTGTGATCCAGTGAGAAGCCCGAATGGAGAGAGATAGTGATAAAGTGAAGCCCCTTGCTCCCAGGGAAGAAGAAGACCTCTGTTCCTAAAGATGAAGATGATCCCAGAGATAGATGAAGAGAACCTTTGCTCTTGAACAGCTCATCCTTAAAATTGTACCCCATTAGCTAAGATCGAACCCTTGAAAACAGTAGTGTGGAAAGCTGTAAGTTGAGGGAAGGGACTTTCATATGCCAGCAGAAAACCACCTCTGGCAGCTGTTGTGCTGTGACACTGAAGCCGTGAGAAAACAGTTTCTTGTGGAGAAATCGCTATAGCAAGGCAAGAGAGACTCCTCTCCCTAAGTGAACTGATGAAATACTATTATAGAGGTGATAAACTGACTGAAATAATCCCAAGTTTGTGTCTTTATTTTGTAAGTGGGAGGAGGGAGGAGGATGGGGGAAGAGAAGTGTTCTGAAGGTTTATTCTGATCCTTATTATTCCTTTTTTTCTTTTAAATCTGTTAACAAACTTCTTTATATTCTTTGAAGTTTAGAGTCTGCTTTGCATTTCTCCTAATTCTCACAGAAGGTAAAAGATGCGAACAAAACCACTACACTTAATTGGTGTTTCTGCCTGGCTTCCAACTGAACCCGCTACATCTCCAGAGGTCCCTTCCAACCCCAACCACTCCGTGATTCTGTAAGCTACTTCAAGATTACCTATACATGGAATTACCTTGACAACTAAAGTCTAAAAGCCACTTGAAATGAGAAAAGTGAGGGATGCATGGAAACCAGCTGTATTCTCTATTCCTTTAGATTAAGAAAAAAAATTAATGAAAGTATTCAAAGACACCCTTGGAGGTTCAACAAGCACTAAAAATACATATATAAAGAAATATAAGTATCTGGAAGGTATTCAACACTCACTTCACAAGAGATACATTTATTTTTTCTTTAGATGACTGGCTCATAAATCAGCACTATGCTTCAGGAAACCACACAAGGACACCCCATCAATTTTTAAATGACTACAGGCAAATGTATGTTTTGCCACATGGAAAGTTTTGTCAGAAAATATTCAGGTTGATATTTTCAGAGCTTACTGTCAGTATGAATTATCAGCAATACACATTACCACAAATGTTCAATTACACTAAATGTATGACTAATTTCTTATTTGATTGAATGGCCACAGAGGCATTCCTTAATATGGGATCTGCTACACTGAGAGCAGATGGTGGTACCTAAGTTGTTTGCACTTGGTAACAGTAAAGTGTTTCTTTTCTTAAAAGAGGTTTTGTGAAGAGGAGTATGTTTCCCCTTTCGATCTCTGGAATGGTTGTCCAAAAATGACACCCTCTTCCACTGCATTCTCATCCAGGTCTGATTAAATCTACACAATTGAAATAATGAAAGGGAGGGTACCTGGTTGAGTACTAATTTCCAGAATCTCTCCCTCAGAAAGAAAAACAATTTCCTGGAAGTTCACGTTCTTATGGCACTCTATAATGAACCAAACCCCAGAATAACAAAAAGGGAGGAAACCTTTCCCGACTGCACACAGGTTCTTGAGCCTCAGCTGCAGTGCAAGGCTGAAACACTGCAGCAAGCTGAAATGAACCCTTATGTAGCAAGGGGCTTTCAGCAGAAACCCTGACCAGCTGGAGCAGTGTCTCAAAGACTCTGGCTCTCTTAAAAACTACAATTAAGGCTAGAAATGGTATTTCAGAAACAGAGTCATAGACTGGGAAGGATCTGGGGATGTCTGTGAATGTATGAACGAGGGTATGTTTTTTTCACGTATTCAAGATACACTTGTACAGCAAACCAGCAGATTAAATCCCAGGACTAATAGATTCTTTGTTTCTTTTGTCTGGTTGAATACTACTTTTCCATGGCAATGGAGTGGAGGAGGCAATGGAGGAGGAATCCAACATTAGCTATCTTACAGAGCAGCATCAAAAGAAAAGCATGAAATTAATAAAGTACAAGGATAATTAGATGATACTTTACCAAGTAGTAAAGACCCATAGGAAACAGCACAATGTTTCTGTTTAAGCTGAACCATACACCACCAGGACCAGAAGAAACACTAAAACCAACACTGCTTTACCTACAAATGAATGCTTCATAAGCCTAATCCTTCGAGTATTTTTTAAGCTTATCCTTAGGGTAAATACTCATATTCATTCACAAGGCTGTTGAAACATAAATAAAGGTAGCTCTCTTAATTGGCAACCCTACTGGTCTAAGAGATGGTGAACTATGACTGGTCTGAAACTCCATCTTCTCTCTCCTCACTTCAGATTATCCTTGACTAAATCATCAAAACTTAATTCTGTGTGTGCACACTAGGGCTTTCCTATGAGGTCACTTATTTCCTGAGAATGAGAATGAACATGTTGTTCTGACCCTGTTGTTACACTGACCTCTTCTAGCAGAGCAGCAGCTGAATGGCTGTGATTGGGGTTTTCATCACTTCAGCTTTCACTCCCAGCAAATGAGTTGAAAGGTGGCAGAGTAACATGAAACTATGTATGCACTAGCTGAGAACTAGGAAGTAGAAAGAACAGCACAGGCCTGGCCAGGGATTAGTATTCAAATACAATACAGAGAATTTAAATGATGCTCATAAGGATCACTTACTGGATTTTCAGCCACTTTACTTGCCAAGAGTAAACAACTCCCTGGAGACAGCTTAAAAACTGCACTGAAAAGAAAGCCAGAGTAGGCTCCTGCTGATGCCAAAGGCTGTGGGGCTCAGGACCGCTGATATTTACTAGACAGTATTTACACCAGGCTGAAAAATGCATGAACTTCATTCTCTTTCAGCTCTGTGTAGATCTGATGCACTGCTATCCCCCATTCCGGATTACTCAGTAAAAGACCAACCAGATCTATCACCTCATCCACTAAGAAATCCTACTTACAGACCAGCAAGGCAGAGGGTGGAAAAAACCAAATAATTTTAACATGAGGGCTTGCATTATTTACATCTCCTTCACACTGGGCTTACAGCAGCTTAGCTCACAGGCATTCCTTTTCACTGACACAGATCTAAACACGAAAGGAAGTATCGGTGATCTTCAGACAAATACTGAGGGACAAATATTCTTGTGTCTTCAAGGGATAACTCCACATCAGTAGCAGCACAGAATGGCATCACAGCAGTGAAGCCCTGAAGGGCAGATTTCTTCCCTGACACATGAGTAGAGCACGGTTGGCACTGAGACATATAAGTGACCTCGATGGTCCTTGGACTAAACATCTATCCCAGCTGGACATACATCCCAGCAGGAGGACAACTGCTCAGCAAGGTCCAGACTGACCACATGGGCAAAACAGGTCTTCTCATCCTGTGAAGCAGAAAGGTGAAACAGTGACCTTCTGCTCTGGGAGGCATGCTGCTGAGTGCCTTTCCCTCTCACCTTCCCCAAGACAGACCAGCAGCACATCAGAGCTGGGTTTCAAGGCAGAGTTCGGTTCTGCAGCCCCACCTCATTTGTGCAGCCTCAATGACATAAACGGGGCTGCTCCCGCCACTACCTGCTACTTGGAGCGTGTTACCTTTGGACTCAGCATAAAGCCTCAGGTTTTGAGGATTACCAGTTTTGTGATGATTCATGTAACAACCAGTCTGTGCAGAAGCGATACAAAATTCTGCTTTAGCTCTGTTTTTTTTTTTTTTAAATAAAAACAGCATTAAAGCAAAAAACCAAAAGCCCTCAGCATACATTCTCAGCTTTAGCTTTAGGTGAGAGCTTTCTTCCCTCTCTTCTTCCGCACAAATGGTTTTGGTTTTTTTTTAATGTTTACATTGCATTAAATGAAGATAACCGTAAATTATAAATCTGATGATTAGAGGTGGTTATTTTCTTTTCATTACTGTTCTGTGTCTTTAGATCCTAAGTTGTTTTATGAACACTAGAGCAGGAGCACATTAAAAATTTAAAAGGTAGACAAAAAGAAACAAAGAATTAAAATGAATCTTGTACTTTCTTGATTACTCAGAATTACTTAAGTTTAGTATCTGTCATACTTGTTTAGATGGAACATTACCTTACCCTTCACATCCCACCACTAACTCTACTCTCTCCGTGAAAAAGGAGATCCTGAGTACAAAGGCAAAGCTTGGATCTTCAGTTTCACCTTCATCTTTTACTAGCATGCAGAGTATTTATGACAACATTCGGCTTTTTCATTTCTTGGCATTTAAGATTCTAGTACCAGGCCCCCTGCTACTCCATTAACTGCCAGATAATGCATCATCTGACAGTCATTACTATTTTAAAGGAACCCTGCTGGAATTCTGACCTCCACTGTTATTCTCTTAATAATAAATATTGTTTATAGTTATAGTATGTGCATTAATATTTGGGGCTTAGAAGCTTTGAGAATGTGTCTTCAAAAGTGAAGAGGCTTAAGACAGAAGATATTCCATATTTCATAGACTGGCTTTTTCATTCAATACTTCAGTAACAAACCATCTGTGCTAGATTCCTCCCTCATTCTTCCAAGTCCTTCTAGCCACAAAGTCCACTTCCCAGTAGCTACCCCAGTTCACATCCATTGCACCAAACAGACAAGAAGCAAATGTGAACAAGCATGACTGTCACACTTTCTGCTGATTTTCTATCAAATTCTGCCAAATGAAACACCAGGGGCCATGCCAGAAACCCCAAGACATTAGCATGCTTCCATGAAAGCATGCAATTAATAAAACTACATGCAGGTCGCCCAGCGAAGAGCAATGTTGAATTCGGGAGCAGGATAGGCTCTTTCATTAGATTTTGAAAAGCTACTATACACCAAAGTAAGCTCTCTGCCACATTAAAGCTACAATGGAGTTTCTAAGTACTGGGTACCAAGCCCAAATTGAAGCAACCAACCATCTATCAGGAGAACAATTCACCTTTGCATGTATTTCAAGTAAGCTTCTTGCTAGGAGTTTTTTGATTTTTGGGCATCATGTGGGCCACATTATTCTAAAAAATATAGAAGCAGTGAAAACTGAATCCATCACTACCATTAGTCACTGGTAAGCCTGATCTAGGAGAATCCAGACCCAGTTCTCACTACTCTACAAGTTTAAGCTTCCAGGCTTGTGATTTGCCCAATGAAACAGAACCACCTACTAGCTGTTACATCCATTTCTTTTGCTCCCCTCCACAAATTCAAAAGACCTACTGTTTTAAAGATGTCGATCAGCAATGAACTAATCATTCTGCACTCCAAAAGACAATAATGAAACTGTTTCAATGACCCTCAGAGATTCTGTTGTTCTATTATTTTGCTCACCTTCCAATGAGAATGACCAGTATTTTCTGCAACAATTAAGAGTTGCAACAGTAACAACACCCTGAATTGTCTGTCCCTAAGACACTACAAAAGAACAAGAGCTCAAGGCCTCAGAACAGTACCTCAGAACTCATTCAGTGCATCATTCCTCAGTATCAACAGAGGATCCATCTAACTCAGCAGTGTTTACTAATATTTCAATATAGTCAATTATTATTTGCTAGCACTTCTAGGATGAGAAACACTACAAAGTGATTTTTTCACCTTGCTGGTGCACTAGTGTGATAATGCAATGAAGTACATAGCACATCAGCTCCTTTATCAGGCCAGAAAAGTCTCATTCTAGTGCTTGCACCATGAGGTCAGCTGCAAATTACTTCCCAGAGGGCATCCCAAGGGCAGTAGTAAGGCTGAGTTGGGTAGCTTTCCTTGGGATATAATTTTTCCTAGATAGAAATAGACACTTCTAGGATGTGTCAGATTGGGCATGCATGCTCTGTAGAGATGCTCTTTGAATGCAAATAAAAGTATGCAGACTTACAGATATCCAGGGACCGGCTTATAATACTGCTCTGATTGGGTTGCTTCAGATCTGGAAAGATCTGGCAAGTATTTGGCAGATTTGGATTTCTTCCCCATATAGAAACTGTGTATGGGCAGAAACCACAAGCAGCCCAGCACATCTGGCAATCACAAATCTGTCTAACTTGAGAGCTGTTATAGGGCTGTGTGGGCCAGCAGCCCAAGGCAGCTGGAAGACACCAGGCAAAATCAGTGTCATACTGTGATGAGGGACCTGGGGAACACTCCTGCACTCCTAAAACTGGTACAACCCAGCCAAATATTAGGGTGCATATCAGACACACACATCTGTGACCCTGATTTCTGAGAAGTTGGTTTAGTAAATCCAATTTGACCCAACTGTAACTTATTGTGCAAGCAGGGAAAGCATGAGGCTCTGAAGAATAGTTACGAGTAAGAGCGGTAGGAATCCCTGTTTGAGTTGACGTGACGGTCTTCCCCTTTCTCTCTGATCCCTACTGTGCATGGACACAGCATGGTTCTAAATACAATACTTTGTAGAATCACAAACAGTTCTTAAGAGATGTGCCAGCACCTCGGGGTCTGTGCCTCCCAGGACAACGCAGAAGCCCTAAAAGCAATGTATGAGAAGAACCTCATCTACTTTGCATCCTGCCAACACTTTTACTGAGACTGGTGCTGGTTTATTGTTTTCTGAAACATACAAAGTAAGAAGGTGCTGAAATTATTACGCACCTGGACAAGCTTGAAAAGTGGGTTCATGGGAACCTTGTGAGGTCCAACAAGGCCGAGTGCTAAGTGCTGCACTTGGGTCAGGGCAACCCCAAAATATCAATACAGGCTGGGGGATGCAGGGAGAAGGACTTAGGGGTACAGATGGAGGAAAAGCTGGGCATGACCCAGCAATCTGCACTCGCAGCCGAGAAAGCCAACAGCATCCTGAGCTGCATCATAGCAGCGTGGCCAGCAGGTCAAGGAAGGTGATTCTCCCTCTCTGCTTCACTCTCATGACATGCCACCTGGAGTACTGCATCCAGCTCTGGGGTCTTCTGTACAAGAAAGACATAGATCTGTTAGAGTCTGTCCCAAGACGTCCCATAAAATTAGTCAGAGGGATGGAATGCCTCTCCTGTGAGGAAAGACAGAGACAGATGGGGTTGTTCAGCCTGGAGAAGAGAGAGCTCTGGGGAAACCTTATTGCAGCCTTTCAGTACTTAAAGAGGGCTTACAAGAAAGGTGGGGACAGACTTTTTAGCAGAGCCTGCTGTGGTAGGAAATGGATCAGTAGTTTTATACTAAAAGAGGGTTGATTTGATTAGATAAAAGGAAGAAATTCTTTACAACAAGGGTGGTGAAACACTGGAACAGGTTGACTAGAGAGGTCGTAGACGCCCCATCCCTCAAAACATTCAAGGTAATATTGGACGGGGCTCTGAGTAACCTGATCTAGTTGAAGATTTCCCTGTTCATGGCAGGGCGTTAGACTAATTGATACTTAAAGGTCCCTTCCAACCCAAACTATTCTATGATTCTATCATGGTCTCCACAGAGCAGATTTTCCTCTGCAACTTACAGAACAATTCAGAACGTACTTCTAATGTTTATTAACGATGCATCTTGATGCATCAGTGTTTTCCTGAACAGGGTCCTTCCAGAGCCACAGTAAGCCATTTGTGAAGCAGCAGCTCTTTCCCATGGCTACAGAACTGTAACAGAATATGTATCTATTCGAACAAGGATGCTGTAATGTTGATCTATCAGAAGCTATATTATCTGTGTAATAGAAGCTCAATTTGCAGAAAATTTAAATACTAACCGCACTGATCATCAAGCTAAAGTTCCTGTAAGACATTTCATTAATATCATCAAAGAGTATTTCAAATATGATGCAGCAATTCTGCTTTGCAGAGAGACTAATTAAATACAGAATCTAGTTACCATTGTACCAGTGAACCTTAATTACCCTGCAACCATTTAAGGGTTGTTTTGGGAGACTCATTCTGATAGAGTGCAAAAATGTAAGCAGAGCTGCAGATAACTATTCCCTACCCATCTGGGACTAAAAATCTTATTATATACGACGGCCATAGGATAGACACATTATTTAAAAGAACAGGAAAACAGTCAGACATAATTTTCTGAACATTTTCCACTTGTTTTCAAGCCACTGTGAACTACTTGAAAACTCCTTTAAAAGGAAACTTACCTGCTCATATTTCATATTCTTTTCTGAGGGGAGAGGGAGGAGAAAGAAGCCTGAAAAAATTTTCAAATACATCATTTTTACCTAAGTTTGAAGC
Source organism: Dryoscopus gambensis (assembly GCA_013389985.1). Classification (NCBI taxonomy): domain Eukaryota; kingdom Metazoa; phylum Chordata; class Aves; order Passeriformes; family Malaconotidae; genus Dryoscopus; species Dryoscopus gambensis. The sequence goes on along the minus strand of WEIT01013856.1, from coordinate 28,777 downwards.
TACCAGAAAAGGTTTCTAAGGTGAGGTGCATGTAATAGCAAACACAACACAAATCCTCACAGGATAAATCATGTGAGCACAGCAACAAGATATGGCAATGACATAAGAAACTTCTGTGCACAAGACGTATGCTCCATCCTTTGCTCTGAGGCCAATGTAGTTTCAGGGTACTGTTGAGCCAGTACATAAAGGGTTGAAAAGGAAGCTTCACTGGATTTTGTAGTCGCTTCTTTATCCAGTATGAATACCAATAAAGAGAAACTCTGTTACAAACACGTTAGTTCTCCAATCTCAAAAGAAATATGACTGTGACGCAGACCTCAAAAGGGGGGATAAATCCTTCAGAGAAAGCATCCCCCTTAACACACAGAATGGCAGAAAATTAAGGAAGGAGATTCATAAGGGAAAAGCATCAGAGGACTTTGTCAGAAGAAAGAGATTAGTGCTCAAGGTTTTCATTTGTGGATGAGATTAAAAAATTTTAAGGATATACATAAATACTTGTGCAGCTGGACAGCAAGGTACAAAAAATGTATCAAGAAAAAATACCTTTGTCTCACATAAAACACTTTGTGCATAGAGATTTATAGAAACTGATTTGGTAATGTCCTATGGGAAGCACAGGGAGATACTGTATTTTAAAAATACAGCCCTCTAAATCCCAGTAAGCATAAAAAACCAGAAAACCAGCACATTCAATTCTAGCATAGAGGAATGTCTTTCTTCAGTCCAAAAATCCTTTGCAGGGAAAAAAAATGTATCTGAATGGTTGAAATCACTTTGGCCATTCTCCTTCTTACACTGTAAATACCCATTCTTCCCAGAAAACATCTCGATCAAAATTTGGAAAGGAAAAATCATTAGCAAATACAATTATTAAGCTTATTTATTAAAGCCCCTGTGATTGAAGAAAGACACAACACAGGTTCTCTTCACCAACCTAATCCTTTCCTTCTGTATCCTTTCTAGGTCTTCTGAGCTTCCTCCTCATGGAAAGGATGTACATGGAGGTTGGAGATGACTTATCCTGGAGTCCTCAGGGCACATCTGAAGACAGGGGAAGGACAACAGATATGTTTGTGTATTCACTGAATGATGGGGTCATGCTAAGGGGTCATGCTGTGAGCAGCAGGAATACTATCCCTCCCACCTAATAAAACAAATAGATGAGGGCCACCTTTATATACAGTCCTGGATCTTTTTCTAAGATAGCAAACCAGCTAAACCAAAATATGAAAGTTGGTCTAAATTACTGAGAATACCTTCTTCAAGATACAACCAACATTTCCGTGCTTAATCCACTTTCAAATTCTGTATTAAATTCAGTGTAAACTTCTAAAAGGGATAAACCAGCCAGTTCCCACAGGTAAACCACCCACAATGTGCTATTCAACCAGGGAAGCTGGCCATACACCAGCAGCTGCAGTACACTAAAGCTCTATTGCACACATACACATAATCCCATAATCCCACAGAAGTGAACCAACAAGACCAAATGTGCTCTAACACAGAAACAGAAAGTTACACGGGAGATCAGATGTTTTGAATGATGCTCTGCAAAAATAGCTCGGGATTTTATGTATGGCTAATATTGTCACCACATTCACTTCCTCTGTATATCCCTCTATCTCTTGCTGATAACAATCTTTTTCTTTCTGTTGTGAGCTGTAATGAAAGCTAAGTGCTGCCTTATTAGACACACTGATATATAGCTGATACAACGTTTTATTTTAGCAACAGAGGGAAGAATGAAGTTTAAAAGCTGGATGCATCTCCAAAATGATAAAGAAGCAGGCCCTGCATTTTCCTCCCTCTCAACCCCAGGCTCTACTTTAAATCACAACTGGATACAAATGTCAGTACACCTTGCCAAAAGTCACTGAAGAAACATATCCTGAAAGAGCTGTGATGCAGGAAGGAACACCTGTCACTGCTTAGGACCTGTCTACTTGCCACTGACTTGCATAATTGAAAGAGTAAGTTGCATAACTTCTAGAGCGATCCCTCTGCTGCCCACTTTAAGCCTTTTAGACTCATGCTGGTTAACAGATGGTCCCTGCACGCTCCTCAGGCTGCTGACTCACACCTCTAGGTATATATACAGCCACTTTGGTGGGTACCTGCTAACATCATGTTTCTGCTGCCTAGGACAGCACTAACTGAGAGCAGTTAAGTTTAGTAAGCCCTGACATGATTTAATGACAGCACATGTCCTGTGTTGCCTTAATTTTGGTGATTCTTTCCCCTCATTTCCTACTATTATGTCATGAAGCATGTTAACAAAAAGCTGTATTCCATCTGTGTAATGATACTTCTCAACCAAATATTTTTACCACTCTCCCCTTGGGTCTCCTTTAACATTGACAAAGCTGTTAGACCAACTGCTTCCAGAGGGAGAAGCTTGCAAGGTTAAACCCCAAGGTTATTCAGTGATGCCTATCTTGTTTTCTTTGAACAATAAATAAAAGTATCAACTAATCAGTTAACAAAAATACTATTTGAAGCAATCTTATAAAATTTATCTCACAGAATGGTTTGTTCTTCTGGGCCTTGAGATAAGACTAAATCACAAATCGAGCTTTATTGATTTCTTCTTGCCTTATAATTATAGGCTATCATTTTATATGTAATTAGTTAGCCCCGGTTAATTTTTTATTATTAGTTTTCAAAGATTTTCCTGTTCTTCCACACAGAGAAAATTAAAATGATCAATTGCTTTTCATTTATTTTTGGCTATTTCAACCTAGTAAGTAATTGTGGAAAAAAAAATTTGAAAAAAGTAATTTTTGAAAAAAACTTTTAATGATTTTCAGAAAAACATTCAGCACATCAAAAAGAGCCTTGATGTGTAGTGTAAGTCATAAAAGATGATGAACAAAGGAAGTGTTAAGACAAAATTAAATTGTTCATGACTGGATGAACATGCTAAGCTGCTTTAAATATAAACAGTGGTTACTCATTAGCAGCTTAATGCAGTTTATTGCTAACTCTCCACCTCAGTATTCTCAATAAACTACCTCTACCCACAACCAGAAGAGCAGTCTCTATGCAGAGAGCAGGAATGATCATCGCTCTGGGGAATGACTGCCTTAACTGGGTTCATGGAAACACCATGTAGATTAATAGCTCTTTATCAGAGCTTCCAAGGATGCAGGGTGACAATTTAAAGCCATAGTTCTCAATGTACAGTTTTAAATGCTGGTATGGCATCTCTTCCAAGACATCAGGCATAGCTTTCAAGAAGCTGCAGGCCAACACACTGCTGCTGCCCACATATATAGCCCTGATAAACGCCGGAGAATGCAAAAGGCGACAGGAAAAGAGAGATGCCAACAATGGCAAAACCCCACAGAAGCCAAGAGCTGAGAGCTCCCATGAGATAGTCAGCTACAGACCTCTTCACCAGCACACTGCACAACGTGACCTTTATGCCCACGTGCCCCCGCAGCTGAGGCTGGGCATGGGGAAGAGCCATTCTCCTCCAAATGTTACAGGTGCCTCATGCATCAAGCACAGCCACATCAAGGTCTCCACATTTGTTTCTAGCACTTCTCTAGTGCAAGAAAACAGAGAAAACAGAAGAAAAAAATTATGTATGAAAACTGCACTATCAGTGCAGGCAAACAAAGAACCATTACAGATATCAGATGGGAGTAGTCTCTTTCTCAAGGAATATTGTAATTTAACTATTAACTTCCCATTTCATTTCAACGGGGGGCATATTTTCTGTTCTGAGAGAAGATTCCTACGGCTTAGAGCAAAGCTGTAGCTAAACGGGACTAGCTTGAAAGAGAGTCTTTTAATGCTGTTTCTGATGGCTTAACACTATTGTAACACTTGACTGACTGAGGGAACATAGGAACATTTTTCCCAAGGACATGCACCCCAACCAGTTCTCAAATCTGTCGTAGACTCCTTATCCTTTTACCCACAGAACAGAAATAAGCACACACTGGCAGACAAGTGCCACAGTCAAAACAGGTCCTCCCAAATTTGGGGCATCAAGATTGAGTCAGGCTTTAAACAACTTTCCAACATTCTAGCACAGAATTAGATTTAGCCCTGATGAACTTTCTCTTTCATTTTAATAATACATCAAGTATTTAATTTGCTTATAAACTATTAACCAGATGTCTGTCTGTCCAAGTGCTGTATCCACTAACCGTAAAAATGATATTGCAACATAAATTATGCATAGCAAGAATCTTCTGATTAACCAAAATATGCACTGCAGTTGTTAACCACCATAGTTAAAATGGCATGTGTTCATGCAGTATGTAAAAATACAAGTACACGCAAACTCTTGTCACATACTTCCCCAGTCTTATGTACTTCATAATCACAGTGAATCTAGAATGCAGAAGAAACATGAGCATTTAATTTTTCAGCTCTGCCTCCCTATGTTCTTGCTGAATTTGCGACTCATTAAATTCTTCTTTGGACGTCATCTTCACATTCTTATACACTGAACTGGAATTTAAGATATGAAGACTATTACAAAGTCTGCAGAAAAGGCACAAATTATCTTCATTTAAATATTCAGGAGCATTGTCTCTACAATGAAACCTAGGGAAGGTGACCATATACTGCGGGGCTACCTATAGCTTCAGCATATCAATATAAAATAAGACCATCAATGCTTTATAAATGAAGGCAACAGAATTGCATGATTAAAAATTGCATGATTATAAATAATTTTACCCTAACAGTACTCCGAAAGAAGAAAACATTTTAGTGGACTACATCAAGAAGTCGTATTACCATACAAAAGACATCACATTAATATGATTAAAATGTTAAAAGTGACATTCTTTGCACCTTATCCACAAGAGGTACATTGTCACGAATATTCATCACCAAGAAAGTGTGAAGGCAGCCAAGTTTTATTTTGCTATATAAGAGTAATATTTCACACTGACTCTATGGTCTAAAGTAGAAGCACAAGAAATAACTTCTAATAACACAATATTTCATTAACACTGACATTTTATATTTGAAAACAGACAGACCAGGACATTCTTTCTGGACTAATGACTTTTTTCATATCGCAAAAACTTACAAACTATAAGACTGATTCTGAAGACACTTACATGCCTAGCTCTGAGAATTACTGTGAGTAGTCCCAATGAAACCAATTACTTGACTCAGAGTAATTAAGCATTAAAACTAATTATACCTGTTACTGAAGATTAGGCCCTTTCTTTTTACTAAATTTTACAGCTAATAATTCTGAACAATGTTGCCAGTTCTCAAGTTTTGGAAAAATGCAGTTTCCTTAAAGACCTAGTTCCAAGAAGAAATCTAGGGTTCCTGGTGAAACAAAACGAAACAAAAAGAATTTTGCATCATCCCATCTTGCAGGAGTAGACTTGGTTGTGTGGTTGTGTTAACCCAACAAGCTCATTGAATAAAACACAAAGACAGAGATAACTTCTTATTCAGGCAAATTCTGCAACGTCAATTTTCTTGAAGGATCAGGTTAATAACAAAGCACTACATCAGCCTTAAAGTCACACATACTGCAGACAGTTTTACGAGGCATGAGCTCTGCACATTCTGATCCCAAAGCAAGCACATTGCTTCCTTCTATCTCCTGTCACAGCTGTTTCACAGCAATGTCGATGCCATTGACTGCACAGTTATCAGCTGCCCCTCGACATGGAAAGGTAATGCGTTTGTGCAGGGCCCCAAGAACATCATAACTTCCAGCATTCAGAGACATGGATCTTATATCATTTTACTCTTGCCAGTTCCATCATTTTGACTGACTTCGCCCTTCCCTTCAACCTGTCCTCAGTTATATTTGTTAACTCAAATCTGCATCAACAATTCCTGTTGGATGACAGCTGGTGAAGCAAGGGCATCTCTTTCCTTTAACAGGACTTGGAGAACTTATTCCCATCTGGCACTCAGCGAAGGTCACAATCTTAAACTAGAGGTCTCCAAAGTCAAGTACAAGAGTTAAAACCCCAGTTGCTGATAAAACCTCTTCCCGTCTAAACTGCCTGTTGATACAGAGGTGCTTTCAGCCACTGCACGCAGCCCTGGGGAAGAGCAGGTTATCTCAAATGGCTTATCCTTGCCACATGAAGGGTGGCTTTCCGTCTGGATGTTCATTTTTCCTGGTATATGTACTCATGCTCCCAGGGCTGGAAAACAGCCAGGAAATGAATGACAGGCACACATCTGATCTCCAGCTATACTCCAAATTAAGCAGCATTAAGACTATCAGTCATCAGCCAGTTAAAGTGCAGATGCAAGGTTTTGTAAGGCAACACCTGATGGCAAAGGAGGCCAGTTCTTCAGGCCCTTTTATAAAGATATTTAGAAATTCTTTGCCAAAACCTGTGATTTGGGTTCCTAAGTATGACAGGATCTCCATGACAATAATCTGAGGGAGTGATTAGAGCAGAGCAAGAAGTGGAAATTTTCCAAGCATGCGTCTTTACTTATCTTTCTCTAAAAGGAAATAAAACCTCTCACGCATATAAGAAAGCCTACTACTGCATACTTCTCTCTCCCCTGTTCTCCTGAGACCAATCTTTTCTACCTGAAATCCTAGAGCCACCATAATTTGAAAATATTTTTTAAAACACAATTATGTCCTTCAGATTACCCTTTCAACATTATTTCTAAGCTGTGGTGTCCATAAATCCAAAGTAGTTGAAATCTGTATATAGTTTTAGGAAACATTTGTTCCTGTATCATGAAACCATGCAGAGTATTTTATTACGGATATATTCAAACATGCACTGGCTAGACAGGGAAGAAATAACACAACTCCAAATGTGATAGCATTTCAAATGACTGCAGAGATGATTAACTGTGTTAAATCATTTGTAAGGATGACCAGGGGCAAACTCAGAAACTTCAAAACAGACTTTTAAATAAAATGATGGGGTTTAGAGAAAATTAAAAATTAATGGGATGGAGATTTCCTGCAGAAAATCCAGTCAAGTAATTTCACTTTATTTTTACCTATTTACAATTTACCCACCTCAGTGAGCTGTATAAATATTCTTTCTCATTTTACTTAGTAACAAAATAAAGTTCACAAGCTCCTCCTTGGTCACTGCAGCAAAATGTATCATATCCTTCCGGACAAATCAACATGTATGAGGCTAATACATAAATAACATTATCTTTCCATTAGAAAGCAAAATAATTTTGATCCCTGAGAAGTAGTCTGCATAGCTCTAGAGCTATATAATGCAGTGAATACAGCAGGACAAACAGTAACAGTGAGGCAGCCTACCATGACGGCTGTAAGAAACCCTAGGGCCCAAACAGAGTGTGGAAGGTGCCAGGACACTGAAAATGTAGGACACTTTTGATTTCAACTTTGTGCCTGGTTCAGACCAGGAAAGTTCCTGCATATAAAACTAACAGTCGCCCTTTGTCTCCTGGCTTTTCCCCACCAGCTCTGCATGACAGAAACAGCCGACCATGAACATTTCCCAGCTCGCGAACATTTGTGTCAGCCATTCAGCAGTTTCTGCCAGGATCCTCTTCCCTCTTTACACCCTGTGAATTAATTCTGCTTGCAGCAGCACTAACACAGGCTGACGTAGATTTTTTTCCTCTCCCCAGTGTGATTTATTCGTCACTGCTCAAGAACAGTAAATGGCATCAAGTTCACTTGCCTTTCTAGACACAAGGACCTTTCTTCTGTACACATGGCAAAATTATGCACAGCCACTCAGTCCTTTCCCTCTCAGCTTTGCTTTCCCAGAACACATTCCAAGAGAACATGTGGCTCCACACCACAAAGAGATAAAACAGATCTTTCATCACTGAAGGGGAGCAGTGATGTATATTTCTACAGTCTGGCTCAGATCCCTGGCTGAAGTCAACAAATGACTTAAATCATTTGAGGATCCAGCTACTTCAGTGAGATTACTAAGTGACTTCAGTGCACTAAAAATCTATGCTACACTTCAGGGCCGAGCGAGCCAGCTGGGCTCATAGCTTGCACAGGCTGCACCACCTCTATCAAGTTCTACCTGTCACTACCGCTTTCCCCGCTCTGTCCTCTCTCTTCAGAGCCCAGCTCCTCCACTCCTCCTGCCGCTCCTCTGGCTTCTGTTTGGTTGTACCACTGGTACACACTTTAAGTCAGGGTGGGAGGAATATATTCACATTCAAAATCTCCCCTCTCCCCATTTCACAGCATGGAAGCTAATTTTTTCTGAAGGAACATCCCCTCTTTGCTGACCCCGAGTACAGCTACTGTAGTCATTCTGGCCTTACACCTTCTCCAGGGCACTGGCTTGCTTTCTCTCTGAGTCTCCATTCCCAAGTTAAATAAGTAGACAATCAGCCTTACTCAAACAAAGGCCGACATTTGGTGACCTCCCTGAACGACTGAGGAACTGAGATAAAGACAGCTTCTTACACCACTTAACAAGAAGCCAGTCTGCTAGAATCAGCTTTGCAGAGGATTGCAGTGCAAAGCTTACTCTTTTTTGGCTAGGGAGGAGTAAGAGTATCTGTCTGTGTATAGAAATAGCTTCAAGAATGACTAACACTAGAAGGGCTAAAAGAGAACCTGACCAGATCAACTCAGCGCAGTAGTCCCCCCCTTCCCTAACAAACATCAATACAATTCTGACAGGGATTACCCAAGCAGCTGCATGAAAGGGGAGGCAGGAGAAAAGCTCACACATCTTGGATCATTTAGTGACTTTTAAGCAGTCTATTTCCTTATCAGTCATCACCTCTGCCAATTTATCAAGCTTGAAAGCTACTTACCATGCGTTGCCATTTAAAAAGTACAGTATTTTGTAACAGGAGGAACAGAAATCAGCCAAAACCTGTAATAGGTCAAAACCAATAAAAACCACTTGAACTTATCAGATGGCATAGCACCAGGAAATAGATTATGCTATTGGACAACTGTCACAGATGGAGGCCCAAGTTTTCAGAAGTAATTTGGAATTAGCTTCTAGATGCCTGAATCAGAAAGTTAGAAAGACAATTTGAAAACTGCTTTTAAGACGATGTGTACGAAAAGCCAAAGATGGATGTTAAGAGACAGAGCAATACCAGATTACTAATCATAATAAAGAAAACAAAAGATCACCACCCAAAAATGAGAGCACATTCCACATTCCTCTAGTGTTGCACTGGAGAAAGTTGTTCAGAAAATAAAAAATTAATTTCTGTATGGAACTGATGTAGTATCAAATATAGAAAAAGAATTTATAGCCACCTATAGCTTTACAATGTTATGTAGCTACATTAACTTTGGTGGAAGAGGTAATTTTAATCCTTTGTGGAAGTATTATCCTCTTGATATGAGCATATAACTCAGATTAATAGGATTTGCATATGTGTAATAATAGAGAAAATAACCCTGGGTTTGGAAAACAACTTGGCATTTAATCAGTTTGGGAACACCAGAAAAAAAACTATACCATGCACAACTAATCCAACATGCATTTGTCAACTCATGCTAGGAAATAATTGTGAGTTAATTGATCAATATTTAGAAACAAACATAATAAACTGGTATGTTTTGGAAAATCAAACAAAGCAGAGCTGTTAATATAATCAAAAGACAGGGGAGGTAGAAGCTGCACTGTAATCATTTGCAAATTGTGTTTTTTAAAGACCCGCACCAAATACATGCTATATCCAAACTGTATAATTGACTCTGTGTATGCAATCTCTCAGTTGTTCAACAATACAGATAACAGCAGTAATGGTATAATTATAACTTACAGCTGAAGTAGATAAAAAACCTGATAGTTCTTAACTAGTGGTTGCAATTAAGGGTGGAGAAGAGCAGTATTCAATGCATCTGGTTATGGTTCATTAATAAAAGTGGATTTAAAGTTCCAACACAGCAAAACAGCTGCATGCTGCAGCCAAACTCTGACCACGTCCTGGCAGAAGACAATGACTGGGGAATGCAGCTTGACTGTAGGAAAACAGCAGTAGGAAAAATAGCTCTGCAAGCAATGGTTGAGCAGTAAGTGTAGATATGGAAGGCACTAAATGGTAAGCAAGCAATAAGCACGCAAGGAAGAGGTTCTTTCCTGTGTCCCAAGCATCACTTTAGAGTCGACTACATCCATGGGTTGAAGAAACAGCTTTACTTCCTTCCTACCACCTTCTCCCTGCACAGGCAAAGAGATACACACACCCCTGTGTACACACGTGCGCTGCCAGCTCACGGTCAGACAGGGAGAACAAGGCAAGGCAGGACACGCGTCTTCCGCCCCCGGCGGAGCGGCTTCAGCACCGGGGGCGGCGGACAGCGCCCCGGGCGCCCGGGCAGGAGGTCGGGCCCCTCCGCCTGTAGGGCACGGGGACACTAAGGGCGATCCAGCACCCTCCGTGGCACAGCAGCAGCGACACCAGCAACGAGACTGCAAATGGAAACCTGGTCGGCTTAGAAATAGGGTGCTTCCCACCCCCTCGCCCCCCGCGAGCCAAAAAAATAAATGCAAGAATACCTCATAAACAATAAGTTTCAAAAGGAAAGTCTGAGCAGTGCAGCATTATCAGGTATGAGCAAAAGTAGTCAAACACTAGAGAGTTCTCAAACCCAGGCAGATTGGTTTGTGCTTTCTGAGCAAACAGAAGAGTAAACCCAACAGCTCAGAAATGAAGTGGGTACCAGCGGCACGTTTCACTTGCTTTTTGGCTCACTCACTCAATACTGGTTGCTAAGCAGTTTGTTCTTTTTTTTAGAGTGCAAAACTACTCACTGCCAGATGGATTAATGAAAATACACACTTGCACTACTTACAACATTTTTCATTTATATTTCTTGATACACTAGTACTGTTGCCTTTAATTATTTCTTTTCTAAGGTTTTCCATTTCCAGGTTTGCAAGTAAAGACCCAAATTATAGAGAACCATGGGGAGGGGAGGAACAGAAAGAAGTTAAGTGTAATTATCAAATTCTTTGGTGGATTGCAGGAAAGAGGTACCTTGAGACTTGCACATCCTCTGGGACTTACAGCAAAGACAGCATGTCTAGCTCAGCATAGAGATGTGAGGCACTAGGTGACCTGAAGGTGCCTTGCTCTTAACTGGTTTATCTATTTATAACTACATGTCATAACATTACCTGAGAGAACACAAGTCAGCACAGGGTTATTTCGGCAGTAAAATAACCATACACAGCCTTTTTTTATTGACACCTTACACACAGCAATGCTCTTTCCATGTTCACTTCCAGTTCTTTATTGAGCTGAAACCTGGCACCTGGCACAGTCTTCCAGCCTGTGCCCTGGAATGCCACTCAACTAACCTACGGTTTGGTAATTTTTCAGAAGTCATGCTCAGAGAGAAATAATGAGATGCCATACAATGTAACCAACTGTTCCATCAGTGGTAAAACCAAACTGCACATCAGCCATTACCAAGGGTGCAATTGCAGCGGGGATAGCGGGGGGGGGGAACCGTTCCATCCCCAAATGCATCTCTGCCATCTGCAACTTTCTGCCAGCTGAAAAGGGGGAGGAGGGATGGGAGAGACTGCAGTAGGGCAAGCAGCAACTCCAAGCTCATTTCCCTTTACAGCTGGCAGTGAGCTGACAGGATCAGCATCAAAGAATGTTACACAGTTGGGTCATTTTGTGCGCTACTGCTGGGACATGAGGGAGCCTGCAGTACTGCTGGCTACAGATCCTCCCTCATGCTGTCCCTCTTCCCAAACAGAGGAAGTCTGGTTTGGTGCAGAGAACCAGCAGAAAGAACTTTATTTTCTTTCAGTTTTGAGAGCAACTAACCACTGGTGTAGTTAGTTTGCTGTTGACAGAGCTCGTAAGGAAAGGTCAAAAAAGGAGGTAAAACCACAGGCCTAGTAGGAAAGAAACAGAATAGTTTCATCATGTGCAGGATGTACTGAGGGAGACAGCTTAAATCTCAAGGGAGTCATGAGGAAGACGTGGCAAAGAGGAAGGCACAGTAGTGGAGAAAGGGGAAGGAAAGGTCAGGTAGAGAACTGCAGGAGATTCATCCCAATAAAAAGCAGGGGGTCAATGCAGGGAACTGGAGGCGTGTTGGGAGAAACCCTCAGACTGTACACCCATCGAGAGTCACAAAAGGCAACGCTGAGACAACGGGGGACCTCGTGAAACTAAGTGGACAACGCAGGTGCAAGTTTCCTTGCACTTCTGAGGCACAAACCCATCAGGGAAAGAAGGCAAAGAGCGAGCATGGGAGCGACTTGCAAAACACAAGGGCAGCGTCTCCAGGAGGGACGCCAGAACGTGGCGTGGAGGGACAGCGCAGAAGCCTTGTGGGGATGCGCCACGACGCCCTGCAGGGCGAGAGGGCGGCGCTCTCGTGGAGGGGAAGCTTCGAGGGGCTGAACAGAGAAGGGCAGCCGGCCCCCAGCTCACCCAGGTGAGAGGCGCGGGGCAGGGGGAGCCGGTCCGCGGGCCATGGCCGGAGGAGGCCGGCGAGGTGCGAAGGCG
>WEIT01013856.1:0-15963 GCA_013389985.1 Dryoscopus gambensis | reverse complement strand
CCCCGGGCAGAGTCCGGCCGAGCGCCTTTCCCGCCCCCAGGGGAGGTCTCGGCTGAGGTGCCAAACGCCGCCGATGGGCCTGGCCGGCAGAGGTGCCACCCCGCAGCAAGCCTGGCGCTCCGAATTGCTCCCTTCTAGCCCAGGGCGTCTCAAAACTCACAGCACAGCTGCATCAGGACTCGGTGGGATGGCTAATAGTGCATCCCTTCACCTCCTTGCCCTCTTTCCTTGGGCAAACCCATTACGTAGAGCGGGATGGTGTGCCACACCTTGGCAGTTTTAAAATGCCAAGGGAACTGAGGAGCCTGCACTCAACGTTTGAAACTGACCATCACTCAGAGCTCGGGGCTCGCCTTCCGAAGTCACTTCGGCAGGTGTTTGAGAAAAATGTGACCATCTTCAAAAACCAGAGACTCCATTCTCCGGCTGCAAACGGGTCGGTGTTTTGTGGCGTCTCTGTTTCTCTGTTTAGTAATCAGCTCTTTATTTAGACGTTTTTACCCTGTGGTTTATAGGCTGCCTACCACATTAGGGCTCCAATTTCGGTTGGTTAGTGTGATATAAATAATTAAAAATGCTATTAAAAAAATGTGGGTAGCACAAAAGTACTACGTAAAGTAAGAGCTGGACAATTAAAATATGTGCCTAGGAGTGTACTAGCTCATGCCATTTAATTCAGGGCTTTTTTTTAAAAAAAAAAAATAAAAAACCTACTCTGCTTAAAGTCACTGAGTTGTCAGTACTTCCAAAATCTTTTGTTTTGATCAACTTCAATGAGAAAAAAAGACCAGGGGAGGAATTCTGGGGCTCAATAACTCTGATGGCAGTGATAGTAACACTCATTGGTCTGAATTTTGAAGGATGGCTCTCTTACTCATTCCTGCAGAGTCGAGAGTTTTCTGTTACATGTTTGCCAATTAGTCCTATTGAGAGTTTGGGATGTCCTGCATGTTCTTCAGTGGCTGCAACATTGGGTTTTGTTGAAGTCTCCTGTTCGCTGTAATCCCTTCATAAAGGTTCTCAAGACCTTTCATGTTTCTGGATGCCTGGAATGGATAAGATGTATTTTGTTTGCAAATTAGGTCTAATTTGGTGTGATCTCACTAGCTCACCCTGGCTAAAACAGGGAAAAAGTTTTAGTTACCACTTGCAGGAGAATTTTGAAAACTATCCCTGTTCATACATATGCAGGTGCTTGTAGTTAGACAGCCTTGGCATCTTTGGATGTCTGGTAAACCACTACATCACTTGAGAACGAGGAGGTACCATCTGGTCCATCTGCATCTTAAAAAAAAATCTTTAATTAACATCATGGGCTGTTTAGGGAAAGTGTGGTCTTACCATTATCAAGGTTGAAGCAGATCCGAGCTTCTTCCAGGTAAGGGGTGTCACTCTTAGACCGGAGCCTTCTGATGGGTCTCCGGTCTATGTCATCCTCAGAAGTTGCTGTCACCAGAGTGGGCACAGTGAGAAGAGTTGCCCGACGAGCTGGTAAGAAAAAACAAATGAAGAGGAGAATAGAAGGAGAACAGAGGAGTAGAAAGGGGGAGAAAGAGGTAGAAAAAGAAAAAAAAAAAAGAAAGAAAATCACTCAGTGGAAGAGATGACCTGTAGCAGGTAGTAGAACAGGCTGTTTGCTATAAGGTCCTTGCATTATATTCTACATGCTGCAGAATTTAAGGGCTGCACTGAATGATACCAAGAAAAGATGGCTGTCGTGTGCCCCAAAGACACAGGTTATAGCTCTGTTGCTGCCACAGATTGCTTGTTCTAAGTTCCTAGTTTCGCCACTAAAACTGTTCTTTTCTCAGCTTCTCAATAGCTGCAGTCTCTCTTTTCCTGAATGCTGTTTTTGAGGCTGTGATACCTGGGTGTAGTGGAAGTATTTAAGTTGTTGATTAATTTGCAGAAATCAGTGGAAGCTGTGCTTTGAACACATAATGTGTTCATAATGTGGTGCTTACTCTTGACATGATGCAACTACTCCAAAACTCAGTTTCTTGTTGTCTCAACTTGGGCACTCAAAATTAACAGCTCATATTTGCTCTTGATCACTTTATGTCTCAATTTCTTAGTTGTGGAACAGGGAGAAACATAATTTTCATTCAGTAGGAATTTTGTGAACATATAAATCCATTAATATTGTAAAGTATTCATATACTTTAGTGAAACACCAATAAAAAAACCATGAGGAAATTAGGATTTCTATCTTCTGAACAGGATTTAAGTGGCTTGAGGCCATGCATTCAAGGAGGAGAAAGCAAAATATTTAATACTGGCTCATTAAGTGAGCACTGCCCACTTCACTGATGAAGCAAATGGTAGGATAGTAAAAAAAACCTGTCATCATGCAATTAGAAGCCCTACTATAATCCATATGTATAAGGAGACTGAATTAATGTTTGGTATTGCCTAAGTATTTAGCTCTGGACCTTATAGCCTTGATAATGTCCCCTAAATGTAGGTGTTTTATATGTAATTATGAGTGGCTTTTGAATGCTTTGGGCACTGAGCCTATAAAGTACAAATCACAAACAGAAGAGCCTCTATAAATATATCCACCTAAACTCTCTCTCTGAGTAGATAAAGATTATCACAGATGCTAGTTGGGATGTGGCTGATCACTGAAAGCATGAGCACCATGCACAAGTACTGTCTCCTCCACCTCACATATAATCGGAAAGAGAATTTCTCCGTGAAAGCCCATCCTTACCCTTAATGTGGACTTATGAAAATTAACTATCATGTGGGACCATGTAAGAGCCTAGGAGCCTAAACTCTGAATGTTTCTTGCTGTTGGGACACTATCTGGCGTAAGAGTCTTTATCTCAGGGCTTTTGTAAAGCATCACACTTCAAATAACTAACAATGAACTGTATTTTCCCATTGGGACTGGAGGGCATTACTGGTAGTGACTAAGAGCATATTCTGCAACCTGCTAACTGTGATTCTTTCTTTTAAATGCTTTTTAGAGTTTCAAATTAAACCTGTCAATCAGTATCTTTCAGATGCCTAAAATCTGACTTAGGTGTTAGGTATGATAGCATATAATTAGTATGAGTTAACAAAAGCTGTCATGCTCTATTTTTCAATTTGCAGTATTATGTAGTTTACTAAACAAGTAAATCTGTGCTGCTGGAGGTAGAGGTTATTTCTGGTCTAGCTTACTTATTTTCTGTTTTTAAATAGATTTCTTTCAAGTTTTTGCTTATTTCTAACCTAACATTTGAATTTGAAGTAAAAGCAGCGGGCAGGAGTTGAAATTGATTTAATGGGGTCAACTATTTAGATTAAGCTAAAGTAAACACTGCAACTAGGCTGTAAACCATTACTCCCTTGTAATAGGGAAGTACAGTAATGAAGATAAAAGAGAATGGAAAATTTCTGCTATGGAAAATTTTGTGTACTGCATCTTCAGATTTACACTTAAGGAAGATTTATCTGCATAGGAAGTCAGCATTGTAAAACTCATCTCCTGAAGCAACCATATAAAAGATTTGTCTTTAAAACTGACATAATCTATCTGTAGTTAAAGTCAGTGAAAGGATGCCCATGCAGTTCAGGGCTAGCTGGATCACAGCACAGAAATCTATTTGAAAAAAAATCCCAACACCAAATTACATACACATTTATAGTTAGCAGAAAATAAGAGTAGGCTTTTCTATATAATTGTTTATAAATAATTTTTACCTTTTGGGTCAAAATATTGGGATCTGGTTTGTATTCATTTTGACTACAGGTAGGTGGATGCTAGAAAATGTTTCTTGTAGTAATCATTATGTATTACTTTGACAACGGTGATTATCTCCCCTTTGTGTATATTGCCAAAAGGAGTTTTCAAGAATGACTGGAAATTTTAAGTAAACACTGAAAACATTTCAGAGTACACCAATAAGTATTAAAACATTTCGCAATAAAAACCTAAGATCAAGTCTTACGCAGCCCCAGAACTGGAAATTATAGCTGATCACATTCTGGTATCTATAGAGTGACACTGGATGTTTATGCCTGCCATGAATATAACTGTACACACTCTTTTCCTAATCCATAGCAGTCTTTATTTTGAGAATGACTCGCCATACATTTTTTAGTAAAGCTGCCAATACACACCCAATGTGACCATTGGGTCCATCAGAGATAACCCACCAGTCAGTATCTCTAGCTTCAGTTGCTGTCCACAAACCAGCTCAGTCTCTGGGACACACTTTTAGGAGACAGTTTTTCAGGAAAATTAGGAAGTATCCTCTTGAAGGTCTTGGAGCAATGGAATGACATTACAATACACATTAAGGGACCCACTTACTCTGCAAATGGATTTGAGACCAGTGTCGAAAAGCTCCATTTAAGGAGCCACTGTAACAGCACACAGAAGGGAAATCAGTCATTTTGTTAAATTCTTTCATTCTATTTTCATCGCTCCTCATAGGGTTACACCCCAGTTGGCACCTTGTGGCAACATCTTGTCTGGTATTTGTTAGAAAGGGAAGAAGTTGCTTATGGAGGGAAAAAAAACCTTAAAAATATAAATGCTGTAATATACATCATGTGACATGTTAGAACTGATTATATATAATCTCCCATTTGTTTGTCTCAAAATATTGTATGTTACTGAATTGCAACACAAGTATGTTTTTGGGAGAAGGGAAAGTAAAATATTTAAATTTTTATATCACAAGTTCAGAGGCATTTTAAATGTATAATTTCAATATATTTACTTAAATCTACAGCTGGTCCCAATTTTTGAATACTGCTTAAAATGACTGAAAACATGAAGGGTGGTTTGCAAAGAATTTTTGATGCCTTCCATTTTTTCCATTAAAATACTTTTCCACATATTTTAATATGAATGTTAGTAGTAGTTTTTGTTTGCCAAGAACTACCTTTATGTTTTGAAGAGTTATAGTATTGATTTTTTTAAGAGTTGTGTTATTTAGAAAAAAATTTAATTAGCAAAAATTCAGAAGTGAAATGGCATCTTCCTAAAAATTAATTGGAAAAAACATGCAATATTAATCTAGATTTTTCCATCCACTTTTACTAATCGGCCTTTATTAAAATATCTCATTGGTGACACAAGTACCCTGGTCATTTTTGACTCAACAGGGTCTTAATCTAGAAACCCTAATTTGCAGAGTAGATTTTGACCTCAAAATGGCAAATCTTTGAAATATGATGATTTCTATCTTAGTACAAGTAAAGTGCTAAAACATTTCTTGTAGATGTCTAAATGTAGAAGGGGTATGTTTCTGATGCACAGAATTACAAGCAACTTCAAATAACACTGAAATAGCCATAAGGGGGATGCTGGTTTACATCAGAAATCTTTAAGTCTTTTCTGAGGAAAACCTTGTTTCTCAGAGCAAATTTTGAACAACTTTGTAGAATACCTAGGAAAATATTTTAATTGCAGTTCTACTCTTGCTGTTTGAACAGGATTCTTCTTTCTTGCTACTTTTTTTTGCTAGAGAAACATATGAGCTCTTACTCAGTTCTCCTTCATGCTTCTGTGGAGAGGGCTCACCATGGCATAACATGTAGATAATGCATGCAGAAATGTATTTTTGGCTAAATGGAAGCTTTAAAAACATGAGTTCGGGTACATTTTGATTCATCTAGCACATGATACTCCTTTTGTGCTAAAAAAGAAGAAATTACTAGTTTGTGAATATTCTTCCTTAAAGATAGACCAGGCAGCGAGTTCAATTGAATGTTTACCAGGAAAAAAAAAATCTTTTGGTCTGGTTTAATGCCACTTCACTTTATCAGTTGCATTTAAAACAAGATGAAAGGACAACATTTGAAGGATTGGACTTGGGAAGTGGAGTATGAGTGGCAGGAGAGGCACAGAGCGGAACATGTGGAGAGGACATAATTTGTCATCTATGAAGAATTATTTATAGGCTTGTGTCTCCCACATAAATACAGAAGCACGTGCATATGGATTGCTCCGTGTCTCTAAAGCAAAGCTGTTGAAATCTGTCTTAAAGGACATCAGTAATCTGAAACAAAGTACTTAGATACATCGTATTCAAGAGCAGGCCGAGGGTTGCAAACAACAGTACCCATGCAAAAGAATATCCACGTTTACACACACATTCGTTCTGCTGGTTTGTGGTGCTTGGGTAAAAGTATGCACAATATGCCTAACTACCATTTTTTGTACATTTTAGATGAAACTGGCTTGTTTCTCTGTGTCCAAAGGCATAGGCTCTTCTGAAATTCTCAATAGTGGGGATATGCCAGAATAGGAAGTGGGAAAGGGATTCTAAAAAGTTTAAAAAGGATGAGGAAAAGGTTGATGTTTATCACTTACTTAATGGTATTTAAAGGTAGGGAAATTTTATTAGAAATGCACATTTGATGTTACTAATTCTTCTAATATTGATGTCAGTCTCAGAACTAGTGATATCACATGAATAAAAAAGACCTGGAAGCTATCATAACTTTGAAAATGTGTTAACATATAGGATGGATTAATCATAAAATTTTGGTGGATGGAGGAACATCTAGAGTGGAATAATTCTGGATTAGGATCTGGGGATTCTACAGAAGTACGTTTTAGTAAAATACTGGACCCAATTTAATATGCAAAAGCAGAAGGGAAGTAGCAATGAAGAGTCAGCAGTGATTAAATCAAACATCTAGAGTGAATCAGCACTGACTGAATTAAAAAAAAATGAGCAAAAATGAAGCACAGTGAAATAAATATTGTGGAGACATAGACTGACAGAAAAATGTGGAATTAAAACTGTATCTGAGAGTATTTTATTAAATCTTTTGAGCAGTCATGCCCTATGTGTCTATATAAACTTTTTACTCTTGGCCATATGTACTATATTTTTATTTCCGTATTTTTTTACTTTACATTATTTATTCACTCATACTCCTGAAGAATGTAAATTCATCAAGTAAATTGCAGGAATGTTGCAACCAATAAAAGCATACCTAATGTAAGTGTAAGTGTGTCTGTAACTTGTTTATAGATACAACAGGTAGCTCAAGATAAACCTTCAGGAGGGTTTTGTTCAGTTATTTAAATAGGTACACTGTATCTTGCCAAATGGCCTAGCAAGCAACTTCAAGGAAGGTAGAAGAATCTTCAAAATAATTAATGCCGTTAATTTTAAGTTGGTGTGCCCTGCTGATGCAAAAGGATATAAGACTGGAAAAGTGGATGCACAGCTTTCTAGGAAATTAGAAATTATTTTATTCTTGAGTCAGAAGTCGTGTGAGAGCTGAACCCAGACTCCCAGCAGGGACCTTAGAGTCCCACTGTGGTGCAGTGGTGGATGCCTGCAGCCCAGAGTGGCATCCTGACAACACAGTGGGCAGCCCATCCCATCAGGCTGTGGTGTGTTGCTAGAGGCACCAAGAGAGGGGCTGAGTCTTGCGCCCCATTCCATCAGATTCGTGGCTGCAGAAAAGCACTACATGCTGTCTGCGATGGGTGAATCTCCTTTTATGGTGGTGCCTAAAACCTTCGCTTGTAATGTACTGGGCAGGAATCATTCTTCTCTCTTAGAGTTCATCTGCAGGCTCAACCCCCATGTATACAATGGGAGGGAGGGGTTCCTCATTTCTTAATCCTGAACAAGCCTAGGTGAAAGCCAGGTCCCAACAGCCCTGTGTGCACTCCCTGCACACAGATTAGTTGGCTGTGCTCAAGGCAGGCTCTCTGGCATGGTACAGTTGGAAAGAGTGGCTTGAGAGGCCCTGACTAGCTTTGGAGCTTCCTGAGAAAGCAGCAAGAAGCCTCAAGAGCTGCTTTCTCCCTGCTTTTGGAGTTACACTTGCGCTGTGGCCACTGCTCATTTGCTGAGCAAGGCTGCAGCTGTGCCTGTGGCTGGCTACAATCCCCACTGATCCACATCCAGACTGCTGACTTCATGTCCTGCTTAGCCTCATACCTGCCAAGACCATGGACTTGTCTGATGGTCTGGACTGCTGGCTGAACCTGGTGACTGTCACCAGACCTGCTTGGCTCATGTGCTGCCGTGCTTTACTTCTCATAGGTGAGACTGCTGCCTCTGCCTGTTTTGGTGACTCTGGGTTTACTTTCCCTTACGAAGCTGCTCCCTTCTGCTGCTCCTCAGTGCCTGCCTGCTCAGCTCTGTCAAATGTGAGGTCTTTCTTTGCAGGCCTGAAAGCATAACTTTCACACAGAACTTCAAGATCAAGGGTATCTCTCCAACGTGGGCTACGGTCAAGATGGGAGCTGCACATTTACATCTTTGGATTACAGCTTTACCCATTTTTGGGGAAGTTACTCCCTTTTCTGAATTAGATCCTATCTTGCCTATCACCACATCATTCCTCTATGCAAACAAATGCCGTTAGCACAGGCATCTTTCACTCAAGTTCACTGTCTAGGTTTTCATAATCACTATAGAGGCAAGACTTACACTAACCCAAGGAAGATGTCTAAGATTAGGTGAACCCTGCTCTTAAACTGATGTTTTTTCTGATACATGCCAAGCTAGTTAGAACTCTTAAGTGGAAACATCTTCACTGAGGTCGCCTAAGGGATAAAAGCTAAATCATATTCCAGGCTGCATTATATACTTTCAGCCCTTGTAGCTGAAGGCCATGATAGATTTGTATTTAGAATACATTTGCAGCCAAGAATAACCAGTATCTTCCACACATTTCAAAGGGAGAAGGCCTTTTTGAAAATGAAAGTCCAACTTCATGCTTAGATTTCCGATTCAGGCTTTCCAAGGGCAAGGGGCTGGATCCAAGGGATCACAGTCCTTTCTTTCCTGTTTCTGATTTGCAGATGCGTCACCAGGCATTACGCACTTGGCAAGGACATCCCACCAGCTCCTAGATTCCAACAGTACAGAAGAGACAGTCAGGAGGGCTGCAGAGCTTAGGATATTTCTGGCTTGTGTTTGAAGACTACAGCCAGCTGGCTTCATTTACCAAGTTTTCTAAATCTAGCTAATCCTACTGCCAGATCCAGCTTTTGTGACTTTTCCATGCCTCCTGCTTCGCTTTCCTTGAAGGAAACAGGGAACAGCTGTTTGAACAGCAGATATAGCCTGAATGGGCAAGCATTTCTCTGTTCTGTGCTCAGCCCAGGGAAGTGAGGTGATGGCTGCTTTTGCAGAGGAGAGGATGGGAGAGGTGGCAGCTCTTAAGGTAACACCTCTCTCCCTCCTATCCTACAACAGCAAAGGCAGTTTGCATCTTTCTGCAGGAGTAGGGACGAGGTGTAGCCGTTAGTGCAGGCAGCAAGGCATAGAGAACCGGTGGGTTAGCTGTTGGAGGACAAAGCCTGTTTCAGTCTATTTGTTGAGGTCAGAATATCCCACATTCAACTACACAGGACCTGAGGCCAGCTAGAATTTGATATCATCAGTTGTCAATGCCATAGCTGAGTTCCTTTCCAACACTTTGCAGTCCTATTCCTTCCCTTCTCTTCCACCCACAAGGAGTGGGTACAAATGAGAATGAGTGCTTTACAGCTACCACTTGTAACATTCTCATATCATTAATGTGAAAACATTGGAAAGGAGATTTTTTTTCTTGATCTGGATTACTAAAAGGCAGAGATCTTCAAATCTCACAGAAGAGTTGAGTGGGTCATAAATCCCCATCCTATATTTTGTAAACAGAGCACCTTGTAATGCAATAACTAATAATATAACTACAATAGTAATAATACATATACTGTTTTCTGATGTAGTTTCTAATTAAATGGCAGAATACGGTAGTCGTCTTTCTCTCAGTTCTTAGTGCAGTTTTAATGCATATACGCATGCTGTTTCATAGTGTGATTTGCTAATAGTGACATGTTATTATATCTACATCAAATAGTTACTTGCAATCCCATTAGGTAGATCTGTTGGCCATGCTTTCTTGCAGATCTTTTATTCAGTTCCATACTAGCTACTTGAGCTATGCTATTTATTGTGGATGAGTGCCTCACATTCAGTGTGTTTTGGGGGTGGTTTCAGAAAGTTAAAGCTAATGCAGTTAGCCTGTTTCTCAGAAGGTGGAGAAGGAAAGAAATATGTTGGTTTTGCCCATGTTTGGAGAAATCATGCCATTATCTCAAATAGAAATGCCTGGTTTTTGGAAGACAACCTTAAAATTTGGCATAAGGTACAAGGGTGATGGGAGTTAGCAGAGCTGTATAGGCAGCATCAGTGCACACTCAATAGGTTTAAGTTCCTTGTTCTGTACAGGGGGTAAAGTAGCTGAGAGGAAGGGGATATTTAGAAGTTTGGGGCTAAAGAT
This sequence comes from Dryoscopus gambensis, assembly GCA_013389985.1. NCBI lineage: Eukaryota > Metazoa > Chordata > Aves > Passeriformes > Malaconotidae > Dryoscopus > Dryoscopus gambensis. The sequence continues at coordinate 5,721 of WEIT01013856.1, read as the reverse complement.
AGTGATAAAGGCATTTACTGAAGAAAAGCTTGATGATTAAATTCTTCCAGAGGCTTATTGTTTGGCCTGCTGAATCTGTCTGTGGCATCTCAGAGATGCTCAGTGAAAGCCTCCTGAAACTTCTCTCTGCATAGGCCACATTCCATCTCACATCCTATTGCCAGTGCGGTTGTTCATCTAGTCCTCCCCCCAAGCACCTCTCCTGTTGCCAGAGGGCTGCTGTGTTGCAGCATTTGAGAATGTAAAGCAGAAGCATTGTCTCTTCTGTGCTCAGAGCAATTTCCCTGCTGGCAGTCAGCATGTCGGAAAGCAGCTGACCTCAAGCACAGAAATATGAAGAGGGGGGAGGTTACTAGAGTTTGTGGAAGAGGCCTCACAAGCATGTGAGGTAAGAGATGCAAAGGGCAGGAGCTGTGGAAAATGCAGGTAAAGAGCAAAGAGAAAGGTTAAAAGTGGAAGGGGACAGAGCATAAGTACAGCATGGCTGTTCTATCACTGTATTGTTTCTAGTTGTGGAGGTAGTTAGGGTTTGGGACACTCTGGTGCACAGGGGAAGCATGTAATTGGTGACTTTCATAAAACATTCACAAGCAGGGGAACAAAATATCTCCAACTCTCAGTGCTGGCTCCTATTTGTTTTGGCCAAGGGATAGAAGTCCACATGACAGATCTAGAGGTCAGCCCCCTGCTGATGTCATTTGTTTCAAGGGATACAAATCTGCATAATGGATTTTTTTCCCTGTTTTGGATTTAATAACTGATCAGTACAAGCATTTCTATATGTGCTAACAATATAATTTCTTCAAGCATGGGTAAGATAATGTTTTTTTAATCTTGCCTGCTTGGAAATAGTTACAGTGAAAGTCAGTTGCACAACCCTTACTAGTCACTTTGTGCACATGACTGTAATAGACTTTCCTTGCATGAACACATGTTCTTTCTTCCTCAGTTGCCTCTGCATGTTGCAGTGCACAGGGATATTGTTGAAAATTTGCTATAGTTTGTAAAGCAGTAAGATGTAGATTCCTGAATTTTAGGTTCTATGGCATAGAAATGGTTTGTTCCCATAGAGGTATCACAAAATGGTTGGGGTTGGAAGGGATCACAGGAGGTCATCTAGTCCAACCTCTCTGCTTAAACAGGGTTGAAGAACATATTTCAAGATTACTTCTGTAGAAATGCCCAGGTGTTTGTTGCATTTTAGAAGTGGAGAAAAAACCATCAAAATCAGTCATTGCCCTCAGCTGGTTGTTTCCCTGATTTTGTGTTGCTTAGTATTTGCTTCTCTTCAATGCAGGAAGCTGTGTTGTGACAAGAAAGGCTTTCTGCAACTGGTACAGATCAAAATGTGTCACAACAACTGATGCAGCAGCTAAGCAACACAGCATGCGTTAGGCAGCAGCACCTCAGCTGAGCCAAAGGTCAGATGTGGTACTGACCCCCTTGTATCCTGGGATGCTGACATCCCGTGAGTGGATTACGTCTTACTCTGGGAGAATGGCCTCTAGAGGGAGGGCTAAACTCTGTTGTCCAGACTTTGAATTTGATTAGCAACCAATGAAATTAATAGTGGAAGAAATATGGATCCCATTTTCAAAAAATAGGCAGTATGTAGAAACAAAAATGGCTGATAGAGATACTAGGCTCTTACAATTTTCTTGAATTTAATATGGTGTTTAAAGTTTAAGGAAAAAAAACCCCTTCTCTCTGAAGCTGCAAGTTTTCTCCAAAAATAGAGCTGGTGAGAAAAATGTGAACTGACTTTACCAAAAATATCATCTATGCTGGGAACAAGTCTCAACCACGTTAAAGCAGTGGATCTTGGTTACCCTTCCCCTCTCACCCTGCTGCTGCTCTGTGGAGGCCAGCATTTCACAGGGATCAACACAGACCAGTGAGAGCTGCTGTTTGCAAACCGTGTGGGGGACTGCCTCAGGGCTTTCCCAAACCAGTTTTTCCTGAATAACACCTTATGATCCTGACAGCATTGAGGAGCAAAAGGAAGAAAGGAAAGGACACCACAGGCTTACTCAGCAAGCTGCAGGCCATTGCTGACTCCTCTGTCTTGTCTATTTGGTCTCTGCAACACCAGAGCCTGGATCTTGGCAGCTCTTTTTGCTCCTGCAGTGCACCCAACAGCTATCACAGTTCTTCCTTATCCTCTGAGAGGGCAGATCAACCCCACCATTACTTTTCTTGTAGTCCCTTTTAAAGTCCATGCATTTTGAAGGCCTTACCCTGTGCCCTTTCAACACTTAAGTATGTCAGTCACTGGCCCCTATCTGGCCCTATACTCTTTAACCGTACAGTTAAACTAGTAATTTTCTGAGTCAGTGCCAGAGTTTCTTACCTTGGGCTCCTTGACTGTAGAACAGTCTGTGAGCAGATTCGACATCCAAAAAGTAGTCCATTTTGAAGGTGCCTTATGTTTGTGTACAATACTCTGCTATGAACAATCAGTCAGATTCCTAGAAAAGATTACAGAGATGTCAGAGAAAAAAGCTGGTGGGTTTCTTTGTGGAAAGAACTGTGTAGGCAGTCACTAAAGTACTTCATTTGGCATATTAGGGTCAAAGTATTTTCAAGTCACTATTCATAGAACTTCATAAGCATCGTTTTCTATTTCAGAATGTTTGATTCAAATCCTTGTCCAAAGACAAAAAAGAAAAAGTGCTGCTGCAGTATTAGCAAGATTCCTAGTATGTTCCTAGTACAATCACCTGTATTCTTGTCACAGTCTCCATTTCTTAAGGCACATACTTGGATTCATCTGCCTGTTACATTTGCTCTTAAAAAGAAAATCAGAAAAGCTCAGGATGGAGACCTCTTTAGCCAGATTCACATCCAGCACCTCCGAGTAGGCACTACTATAACGGACTACATTAAATATTGCATTCTTGCCACTTATGCCAAAACACTGCACTAGAAAGGAAGACACAATATTCTGGATATTTCACTCGACCTAAATGGACCAGAAGCCAACCTTGCCTTCCCTCTCTCCTCTTGCTGACCAGAAGTAGCAACAGAACATTCCACCATTACTTTTAAAATATGTGGTAAGAGCAATTGTTAAGAAATGATAGGCTACTCCTAACACTGTTTCACAGCTAAGGTTCATATTTTGGCATCCTTTTGAATCTCAGATCTGCCGAGATCCTAGATTACAACTCTCCAAGATGTACACTGAATTGTTTGCCTCTGCCTGGCAGAGTTCCTGGAATGATAGTGTGACCCTTCTCCGGCTTCAGTACTACCTTCTGCATTTTATTATACTCTTAAAAACTTACATAGAAAAAACAAGATTTGCAGAAAACACATAACCCCCTTCTCTCACCCACACCTCAGTTCACCACAGCATATAAGCATAAGCATACAAACAACTCTAAACAATGTGTATTTTAAGACAGACAGACAAAAATACCTCTAGTCCTTTTCTGTGCAAACCTAACAGAAAGATTTGGAGCTGGGAGTCTGACTCTTGCTTCAAGTAATTCCTTTAACTGTGCTGTGAAAATCAGGAAACCAGGTTTCCAAAGCTTTACCTTTTTCCTTTGATTCAGTTCTCATCAATCAACATGCAGTCCTTTTAAAATTCAGAAGTCTGTCCTGATGAGAAAACTTTTACGTTCCACAGTAATTCACTTTACCGTAGCACTCCCAAAGCAGAAATGATACTTACTGCAGAGTATCAAGGGCTGTCTGGCAGTGGTGTAAGCTCCAGTAGTTTCAAGGAGGGTTTCTTTGATCTTACTAAATATCCCCAGTGTAAGCAAACAATTTTGATTGTTTGATTGGAACTCTGATGAATAATGCATAACGTCAACTGGACTTCCTTTATCAGATAAAAATGGCCAGGAGATGTTGTTACTTAGCAACAGGAGGTGACACTACGTTCATCTCCCCCACTCCCCCTCGCCCTTCGTACTAAAAAATTAAGCCCCTGGTTTTGATTTGATAAAAACTTTCCCAAGGAAAAAAAAATCTATATCAAGTTTCCTTAAGAATTTGTTTTACACTTCAATCTTCCTTGTTGCATCTCATATTCTGAGATATTTTTAATGTTTCATAATGGTTAAATTTAAACATAACATTGTGTTTTGTCTAATAATTTGCTTTCAGTAAGTAAAATACCTGCTTATTCCATCATGTACCATAAGGGTAATGAGATTGTTTTGCTATGAATATAATGCAAATAACCTCTTGAGAAGAGATTTATTTCTTATCTGGTACTCCTTGTTGGACAAGGCAGACAGAAAATGCAACACACAAAATGTTCCAGTGATGCTATGAAATATATAGAATATCAAGAAACCTTTCCTATTACAGAATTCCTACTTCAAGTAATTCATTCATTCTTGAAGGAGCTCTAACATCTGATCTAAGCATTCTCAAGGAATCCTTGCATTTCTGCTTAAGATACAGCCTTTTACAAAATGCACAATGTAGCTTTTTTAGGAAATGCACATTGACAAAAAGCCAAAGCACTGAAAGATTTTAAAAATAAATAAATAAAATCAGATGCAGAAGTACTTACCAGTGTTACTGACCTCTTTCCATCCTACTATCATGGAATAAGACTAAGCAAATGCAACCCAGTCTGTGAGCCAGAAAGAACAGCTTCTAATTTTCACTTCAACCTCGAAATCAAGAGTACTGAATAGAGAAAAGTGACGGATCTGCTGTTTTATATTATGATGAAATGAAAGCTCTCAGCACAGATCTGAGTAGAACTGCTTTTTTTTTATACTACATTAGCCTGCTAATTTGAGGAAAGTGAAAGGCTTTGTTTTACTGTCTTTTATCTGTTCTCTTTGCTACCCCCACAATTTAATTTGCATTTGAAATTATTCTTATGTCTCCACTGCACTCCAAGGTATGGAGCATTTTCTAATCACGATGAATGTTCAGTGTGGTTTTTTGTGCAATGCCACTTTTATTCTGAGCCAGAAACATGGTGAGTAATTATAATTGCCAGCTATTTTCTAGAATGAAATACAGCGTGGTTGTCTGATGCAGTTTTTGATTTTTCCTTCATTTAGCAGTATATTGCAACAAACTACTCAGTCAAAGCATCAGTAAAAACATAAATCAAATAGCACAGTGTCATGGCATGATAGCTTAAACATGCATATCCATAGACCATGAAAGCAGAATATGTTTCTACCAAGATCTTTTCAATTATAATTTGCCCTTTAAAAGTTTAAAATTGAGCTTGAATGGCTAATAAACTGAAATATAGCAGTTTCCTCTTGGTGGCTTCCAGTTGATCTAGTTTAGCATTACTGAAGCTGCACATAGTTTAGAATCCTGATCAAGCCAGGCACTAGGGGCTAACAGAGGTGATGTCATAAAGTTGCATGGGCATCCCTCACAAGAGGATCAGGACCCTGCTTTTTCCAGCAGGTCTTTGAGAAGTTCTCCAAAGCCTTTCTGGAAGTGAGTAAGAAATTGAAGAAGGCAGTGATAAAGTGATCCTTTGATGAATTTAAACTCAGGAGTGATGGTCAAGAGAAGTGTCAATAAGCAGTCAGACTTAGTCTTCCCATTTTTGCAGGTATTTTGCTCAAAACGTCAGATATAAATGCCTTCTGAAATCCACTGCCATCAAATGTTACTGGTGCTCAAAACTGTGGGTTCTCAAAGATCAGATTTTCTTTGCAGTATCAGAAAACTCTGTATCAGGTAACATAGGAATTTTTTTGTTTGTTTTTAAGAAGAAAT
>WEIT01013855.1:64164-80877 GCA_013389985.1 Dryoscopus gambensis | reverse complement strand
AAAACATCCCAGACTCAAGCATTACCAGGTGGCTGCAAAATATCCTCTCTTCTGGAAAACATTTCAGGATTGTGCCTGAGTACTAACTGATTGTTGCAGTGCTTCAGTATCTTGTATTAATATCTGAGGCAATTAGAGAATGAGTCTTCCATAAAATGCAATGCTGTGATTAATTTCTAAAGCTGGCATCTTTTCCACCCACAGAGGCTTTGAGAAGCACAGGAGATACCTCCACTGCCTTCCCTCATGGTGTAGCTGGTCCTGTGGCACTCTAGGAGTTAAGCTCCCACTGGAATTCTGCCATGTCTTCAGGAATTAAATCATCCACTGCTCACAGGGAAATACAGTTTGAGAAGCANATTCTGCACCAGGTAACTTATAGGACTCAATCATACAGAATTTTTGGAGCTCTTTGGCAGCAGGGAACTTTTGGACGATACCAGTCTACTGATCTGTTACAAACTCCAAATATCATCAGTAGTATGTGAACAAAGTGGCTCAAAAATAGAAGATGTGGTATGGTGCTGACATTCTACATATTGTGAAAATTTGAGCTTGTCAGCCTGCCATTGCCAAAGCAGTTTTGCAGAACCCAGAACACTGGCAGTACTCAACATGACTACAGCATTTGGAATGGTGACCAGGGAGAGATCCATGAGCTTCAGTGAGCTCTGCTCTGCGTTGGAGAAAATGATGACACCGATGTAGAAATGACCTTTTTTATTCACATCAGTAACACCAGATCAGTCATGGTAGTTAAAACTGAGCTCTCAGATTTTCACCCACTATAGTGTGACTTTCATATTACAGATGGAAAAGAAGATGAAAAGGAATGTGCTAACCTGGGAACAAGAAGGATGTTCCTACGTACTAAACCAGTCACTCACTGAAATCTGGAAAGCACGTTTGCAGCAGAGACATCTTTGTAATTATTGTTGCCCTGGTAAACAGTAAGGTCAAAAGACCTCCAGCATTATACGACACCAAGGACCCTGGTTTCAAGAGAAGAAATCTGTGCCACTGACATTAAGGTTTACTAGAATTATAAATATCCAGAACTTCTGGTGCTGAGCACTGGTACTGAGTGAGGCTTTCTTCTAGCCTGTAGAAGCTGGCTACGACTGAAGCCTGAACATACTCCAGGGTGACTATTTTTAGCCTCACTGCTTTCAGCAGATAGAAAGGAAATGGATGCTATTTTGCTAATTACCATAAAGGCAAACTAGATATGTTCTTAAATGCAATGCCTCTGTTTCATGATCTTTGTGTCAAAAAAACCAGGACAATGAGAACTCTTCAATTACAACTATTGATTTCCTTCCCCAAGGTATAAGGAAAAATTAATGGAGTACTTGCCATGAACTCTTAAATATTCATCACAAAGCATTTCTCTTCTTTCTGAAAATGACCTTCATGTTAGGCTTCTACCAACAACATACCTTTCTAAAAAGGCACAGAACACATTCATTGTGCTCTTTATTGAGAAACTATTATAGTTCCAGAGAAATACAGGGGAATCTGGACACAATCTTGGGCAACCAGCTATAGCTGGCCCTGATTGAGCAGGGGTGTTTGGACCAGATGACCTCCAGAGGTCCCTTCCCACCTCAACCATCCTGTGATACTGTGACTCTCACCTGGAAATGATGTTATCTAAAAAACAGAAATAAGGCAAATTTCATGTCATGCTGTAATAAAGCCATTTTAAGGTAAAACAAAAGGAGAATCGTAAGTCAGCTAGCAAAGCCTAATTTTTTTATTCTTCGTTTCCAGGCATTTACAAAAAAAAGGAAACTGAGATCCAGTGATCAGATCAATGGTGTCTCCCAAAATTTAAGAAAATATCAGTTTCCATAATCAATATAATTCATATGCTAGAAAGTGTATTAAAAAAAAAGAAGAAAGGAATGTTTTATGCCTCTTTTCTCCCCCCCTACACAACCCTCTCAGATTAGCACATATACACTTGGCTGCTAGAAGCTGAAGACAACAATGGGGTAAAAGAACATATTAACCTTCTGCATCCAGCTGCAGATTTAAAAGAAACACGATAAAATACCTGCTGCATTACCAACAGTAGGCTATGCCTTATTTATTAGCACTATTATGACGGCTGGAAGCAGCGACCAAAATTACAACCTTTTTCATATCACTGAACAAAAAAGCATGGTAATATAAAAGACCTATTAAAATCCAGTCTCAGAACACCACTTGTAAGAACAACAAAAAATGGCAGACAAAATGAAAAGGACAAAAGACAGAGAAAAGAGCCTAAGATCACAAAAAAATATATAGCAAACAAACAAAAGCAACATCCCAGCCTCTGCAATGGGGAATAACAACTCCTCTGTGCTGCTGAGCTCATCTTACTTAAACCCTGTTTTTCTTACTTGCTTCTCTCCACTACTCTATTAAAAAAATGTGACAAATGGATCAAAAATGGACAAAGATACTGAAGTATTAGTGTGCCTGTTACTTTGCAGTCCAATTGTTCACAATTAAGAGTGTTATTTGCTTAATTTGTAAAAACTGGTGGGTGTCCAGGAACACAAGAATAATATAAATACATATCTGAACAGTACAGCTTAACCTATATGAACATGATCAACATTAATTTTCTACAAACTGCACATAACTCCTCAGGAAAACTGTGATTGGAAATACTTTAGCATATGAAAAAAATATATATCTTTTTGTACTTGATGAGTAACTCAAAACATCTTGGGAATGTATTTTTGTACTACGCTGAATCTTATTTCAAGCCAGAGAAATTGATCTTCAGTACCTGAAGAATCAAGGTCGCATTGACTTGACACACAGATGCAATCTCAGCACTGCATAAAAATGGCTTCCCACCTCAAACAAACTGAGCAGCATTTGTGCAGCATGTCAGCCTTTGTGGAAAATGCACAAATGTATGCATATGTATTTATTTTGGAAAGGTATGCATAGCCTAAGCATATCTACAAGAATATATATGAAGTGGCATGGTGGTCAAATTACTCATTTTCTTCTGCTAGTAGGGAGTATTTGTAGGGGAAAAAAAAACCCCAACCAAAAAAAAAAAAACCAACCCCTGCATAATGCTCATTTTCAGCAATATACTGAACTGTCAGTCAGTCAATACTCTCTCAGTACTTTAGAAAAGGTGAGCAACTCATCTGCACTAATTTAATTTCACTTGCTTGACCTAGAAGACCAAGCTTCAGGACTTCTAGAGGCCTCTATAATGTGGTTGTAAAGAAATGTGACTTTTCAAATGTGGAAGTTCATTAATTATTCTAGAATGTTTTACAATCCATTACTCCTAAAAGCCTATTATGCACGTTTCTTCCAGCAGCTTTTTTCTAAGGACTTTCATTATACTCTATAGAAAACTCTTGAGAAAAATCAAGAAGATATACACATTCTTGCAGCCTTGTTACAAGCTGTCATACTGGCAATCACTATTTTCACTAATGATACTTCAAGACGTATTTTTAAATTACTTAAGAGAGCTATAGGGATTACCAGCCTTGCTGCAGTGTTAAATGCTGGCTCTTCTAGGCTTTTGGTAAATCCTAGGACTCTTTTTTTTCTTCACTTGGTGTACAGTTTATGAGACTTCAGTAATTCAGATTAGGTATAGTCAAACGAGAGTCTTCCAAAATCCATTTTGAAAGGTGACCAGCATTTCAGCATCACATTTGAGAATGAAACAACAGCTCTGTATTTATCCCTTTTTGCCTGCTATTCGCCACTGTTGCAGAAGTGCTACCAAACACTTCACTCAATTAATCAACTGCTTGAGCTACACTTCACATGTGCCTTCAAAGCCTCCTCTGAGAACTGCAAGGCTGGTGCCCAGCCACCCCAGTGCAGAGGGCCTGAGCAGTCCTGGAGACCCGTCTGTAGCTACTCAACTTGACGTCAGTCTGAACTGGAGCTTTGCAGAAGTCACTCTCAGAGATTTTTTTCTTCTTAGCTCTACCTTAAAATGAAATGTATAAGATAATGATGTGTTCCAAATACTTTTGAAATTTTTTTTTTTCTGTGAGGAAATGAAGAAGCAGAAATGGGAAAGGGGGCCTGAGAAAGAACTGGGGAAGAAGAGAGCTTGCAGTGATCAGAGGGATGAAGAGAACGGACGTGAGGACCAGTGCAAGGATGGAAACAGGTAATTTGGCAGAAAGAATCTGAGATGGGGTGCATGCCAGTCCCCCATTTTCCCTCTTTTGTGGATAGCAAACACCCCTTAGGAATATCAAAATCTTATTCTCATCTCTCAAGTCATCTGGAGCCTGAAGGGATCCTGAATGTCTGGGGAACTCCTCTATTCCTGTGCCCCATGTTTCCCAGTGCAGACAAGCTGCTTGGAAGATGTCTCCCTTTGGGGGGGGGTCATCAATCCCAAGGTGGTTAAACATTGGGATCATGAAATTAACATCTCTTAAGCTTCGGAAAGACAAAATTAAGGCACACATAATGCATCTTCATGGTGGAAAGTTGACTGCAGTAAGAAAATAGTCTAGTTCATGTGTGACTGGCTAGGGAGGATGTGGAGCCTGCCTAAGGCAGCCTGACAGAGGAGAAAGGCAACCTGCCTGGATGACATGGAGGGTGGGGCCACAAGCCTGGTGCAAATACAGAGTGTGCTGCACAATCAGTCCTGTGTGTGACCCCACCCGTGACACACACACTGCTACAACAGTTCACATGTGCTCCCACTGTCCAACAGGCTCCACAGGGCAAGAAGGAGCTATAGTAGAATAGTGTAGGCACAGTATTTTCTGTGACCACTGCACAGCAAAGCCGTCTGCAGTTAGGAATGGTCTGCCAACTTTATTCCCCACACAGTCCAAATATTTTTAAATGGGATCATGAGATCCACTCCCACAAGGCAGAAATCATGACAGGTGCTTGGAAACCACGTATTATTTTCCAGCTAGCCGCAATAACTGCAAATGTACAACCAATCATTAAGGTGCTACAAAGAAGAAATACACTGCTAATAAAAATTTTGTAGGAAGTTCAAGAGCACAAAGCTTTACTAGTGCAGGATAGTGGGAGTTTCATGGTAGTTGTCCCCCTTCTGGGATGAGAAGTTCAGGAAAACTGAAAAAATTTAAATAAAGCTGCCAGCAATCAAACTTGCAAAATGGAAAATACCAAGTGAAAGTCATACAACCTGTGTTTTACCTTTCTGAATAGTTATCCTTAGAAACACATTTGTACCTTGTATTCAACATGCTGTGAACATCAGCCATCTCCACCCTTTCGGTAATCAAATCAAAAGCTTCTCCTTGAGGAAAAAACCCTCACGACTACATTTGTTAACACTTTCAGTCACACATGCCACCAGTTTCTGTACTTTCATCATCCATCCTTAAATCCACATGTCACTTAATGCTCCCACTTAAATGCTGGCAAGCACATCACAAGACCATTGCTTTGTCCTCACACTGAAACTCTACAGAGCAGCAGGCAAATCAATGCCACGCCATGCATCCATCAGCCGATCTCCTTGACCCAGATGCAGATGGTAAAATAGACAGGATCTGTAACTGCATTTAATGCCAGGAAGTATATAATCCCTTTTGGTTTCTGCCAGCTCTCAGAAAAAAGTGATTACAGCTTTTGAGAGTGTGCAGCTTCATTTTCTAGATCTTAAACATTTGAAGCAACTGCATTTATCTTTTAATTTTATTACCTTCCCAACTCAACTTAGTATTATAGCATTTAAAGCCTACACAATTGCTGTTTTATCAGTATTATAAATTCCCCCTTTGAAAAGTCTCTCTCATATAAAGCACAACAGTAAAAAGAAAAATGAACAAAATGTTTTAATATAACACAGCTCTATAACGTATGTGTTTTATCTTTAATGCTGTCACCTTTTTTTATGCACAAATACAGACTGCAGCATGTTGAGGGTGGGAGAGCATAAAGAGAGTGAAGAGAAAAGTTAGATCCTACTACTCAAATACCAGATACAGTATTTGGACATAAACCAATTTCTTCTGAGGCTGTGACTGCTAGATGTGCTAAATCTCATGCTGATTCCCAACAGATCAGACTATTTTTTTTAACTTCTTGGTAGAAGGCAAAAAATTTTTAACAACATGTAAAGTTAGAAAGTAGGAATACACAGCCTGACAATTTTTCTAGGGGAAGGAAAAAACAACAGCACCATTGTTTTCACCTGTCAGTGTTTTCAGAGAAAAAATCTGCTTTCATGTTTGTACTTCTGTTGCTCCTATAGGAGTAGAACATGACAAAATTGAAGACCAGGAGCGGCTGCATCCATGCGTGCACGACAGAAAGTAGAACGCTGAAAAATTCAAAGTTTAATTAAAGCTATCAGTTCTGTTTCAGTCTCCTGCTGTGGCCTTACCAGAAGAAGTTTATCTGATCAACTATGTACAAAATGCAAAAAAGCACTGGGATCAGGAAACATGTGATTAGAACAATTATGAAGCAAATACATCTTACATTCTATATTCATGTATATTTAAAATTGCCAGATTGAAATGAGTCCTTTTCTCTAGCATTACATTTGCTTCATACTCCATTTCCCACTGATGACAAAAACCTTGATAGCAATCACAGAACTCTGTCTGAAATGAAGCAGTTCACTGTACAGGAACAAACTTATGGTACTGATTTGCCAAGAGCTAGAACATAAAATGTCAAAACTGAATGAACTCAGTAAGGAAATACTGGAGCAATTTAGATAACAGAGAGGTTAATAAAATATAAGATAGTGAAAATGTATATGATACATAGAAACCAGATTAGGCATTGGAGAAAAACGTCACTTTGCATTTTCTGTGTTTCTTTCGACAATTCTAAAACCAATCACAGACGATTCTCTTAGTGAAATTTCCTGCTTTGAATTTCCCTATTTACAACAAACCGACAGTATAAAAGGGTGATTTAATGAAAACTCACATGATTAAAATATATAAAGATGCACTTAAGAGAAGGCACAATTCAATCCCAAATCTGATTACTAGAGAACATCATCAAGTTGATTACCCATAAGATATATGAATCACATGGTAAATTCTAGATGTATTTGCTTAAATTTTCAGAAGTCGCTAAATGATCCTGTTAAATGTGTGTGTTGTGGTTTCCAAGCCACTTATGGTAATTTTAGTCACTAGCTTTTCTAAGAAGCATGCCAGTTTAGGTCCAGCACTTCTCCAGAAACTCTTCCCTATTTTTGGCATTTTAAATGATGCCTAGCATGGCACAGTGTTAAGTGGAATTAAACTTCAGCGATCCACAGAAACTCATACTCAAGAAGTATGTCCTGAGCAGTCCAGTGCAATCCCTAAAGTCCTTGGGAAATTCAGCTTCAATCACATTTGAATACAGTCATATGTTCAGATATGAAAAGGTACATGTGTTCTAGTAAGAGCTTTGCATATGATGGGATGCAGAAGTCTGCATCATCCCACCCGACAAAACCAGAGAGAGATCCAACTCCCACAGCAGCCTTCATTCCCTCCCTACAGTAAATCCACCCCAAAACCAAGATCAGTTCTGATTCTGTGTAAACCTGGTGTAAGACCATGATAATACTGAAATCATCCTTCCCTAGTAAGGCAATAATAAGAGCACTGAAATCAGACATCACATATCATTTGTCATTAAGTACTCCTACCTTTTCAGTTTCATATAATTTTCACTAGCTGCAGGTCTGCATTCAGCACGTTGCACCACTATTCCTTCCAAGGCAAGTTTATCTAGAATGAAAAGAAAACAAAGCAAAACTGGACATTAAAGTAAGATCCACCAAGATGGTCGACATTTGAATTATTTTCCTCTAATCAAGAATTTACGAAATACAACACAATTTTAAGTTCTCAAATCAAGTTCCAAAATCTCTGCTATTTAGACACCAAAGAAATAAGCAGGAAAAGCACGTTTGCATAGCTGGTATACCCTAGGCTTCCTTGTTTTGCCTTCAGATGTTTTACATAATATGAATGAAACACAGAGATCAAAGTTTAAATAAGAGATTCCAACTCCTTTCTCTAGATGTTGCACTCAGATTATCTAGGAACCGCTTTCTGTAAATGGGTAATTAATACAGTCAGTGACTATGAAAAAAATAATGTACAAAGAGAACCCAGTAATCAGAGTATCCAAAATTAGTGTAAGATAAAACAAAAGTTAATTTTATTCTTATTCTCAGGAAAAGAGCACCACATTTTCCTCTTGTTACAATTTTTAAAAAGTTCACTAAAGGAGTGCAATGCAAAAAAGTAATAATACAACATACGGTAACACTCAGGGAAAAGAAGCAAAAGCTTTCAGTTAGTAATCTAGGACACCACATACATGTATTTAGGTAATACTCCTTTCTGTACATTCACCTGTGTGACGCAGTCACTTTGTTACCCTACGTGACCACTTTTTGCCTAAAGCAATGACTAATAGAGCAGTATCAGTCTACACCATAAAGGTAGGTAAACCCAAAAAATTAAAAGCAACTTGATGCAGAAATGAAGAGAGAAGTGATGGTGGGCAAACACTTGCATTTCTACTACAATGTTCTAGTGCATAATGTGTGGATTTGGGAGGAGTGCATGTCAATTTATCCACCTCTTTTGGGCATAACCAGTGCAATACGTGTTAAACACCTCTGGAACAGCCTTGCATTAACATGAAAGGATGAGTTTTAAAGGCTTGATCAGCTCTCACTGTTAAAATGTCCTTCCAAGGGCACTAGACAGTCATTGTCACCTTCTGCTGGCAATGTCAAGAAGATGACAGAAATGCTTAGAAATACTGATGCCCAAGTAACCCAAGGTTACTGAGACACCTCCAGTTTTCCTAGCACCTTATAGATTGATATAATACTACATCTGCACATCTAAGTCTGCTCTCCCTGAATAACGCCAGGGACAATTACTTAGACATCGTGTATTTTAAAATTATTTAATCTAAAATTTCTTGGATTGATTCAAACTAAATCCTTGAAAGCAGTAAGAATGCCATGTTTTTTCAGATTGGTTTGAATGAAACAGAGAAAATCTGTATTAAAACACTTGTGACTTTGAGGATTCCCAGGCTAATGGTCAAAAGAGACAACTTGGCAAATTTGTCTGATGTCCTATGTATCACAGACAGAAAAATTTTATTGTCTTCCTTCTTTACAGAACCTAGTATCTTATTTGTGGCTAAAGTGGTACTAATATTGCTGCTTAATTTTTAATAAGAATTTGGCTTCCACTTCTAGCAGCTGGTTCTTCTTATGACTTTCTATACTATGGTAAAGAGCCTTTCAGTACCTCGTGTTTTCTCCTTTGAAAGTACTTATACATTGTAATCAAGTTGCTTCTCAATCATCTTTTTAATAAATGAACCAATTAAGGCTCATGCATTATCTCATCACAAGACATTTATGCCAAACTTAAATCAGTTTGGGGTTTCTTATTTGCATCTTGAAATCTTGAAATGGTGTTTCAAGATTACAGAGACCAGAAACCAGACATAATATTATTGTACTGATTTTATGAAAAATATACATGGAGGTAAAATAACAGATACAGGAGCTGGAATTTCTCTCACCTCACTTAAGCCATTCCAAGGTTATTCAGCAGAATCTCTAAATTCAGCTGAGTGAGGGAGGAAGGGAGACTGTCAGAAAAAAAAATGGTCCCATCTCTTTTAGAATTCAATGATTTTCTGGGGGTTTTTTTTGTCGTGGGGTTTATTTTGGGGGAGGAGGCGTACAGTGTCTGTGTCCCATGACTGCTTCATGTTTAGATGGCTAAAACTGGGTTAAGATCAATTCGTCTCCAAAAACCAAGTTCTGGAGTTGGCTGGCTATCGTATTACTAACACAACTATTTTGAGTCTTTTCTAAGCCTCACATTTTATCTATGTGCTCTGCATTGCCCGTTCTTAGGTGTGTAATTGCCTTTGGCTTGGTGAAAATGCGTTGTCTTTAAAACAGATTCTGTGAATTAAGCGATCCCAGTCACGCCATGACAGTCCTGTCATAGTTATTCACTGTCTGACCAGCATTTGTGTCAATCACGACACATTTTATAAGCAGTGATTCTCACCACTGTCCTTCTTGCTAATCCTGGAGGCAGCCCTTCTAACTACAACTCAAGTGGCTTCCTACTCATAATCCCTTTCTGATATAACTGTCAGCTAGTTTTTAATCTTGTTCTGTGCTTGCTTTTTTCTTAGACACAATTTAGAATGTCACAAGGATCTAGACTATGTGCTATATGAAATGCCAAGAAGGTTGCAAATGTGCTGTTACTTTAAACTCAATCTTCAAAATAAACAAAATTAGGTTTGTTTGACCAGAAAACCTTTACATAAAGCCATGTATGCTAGCATTCATTACATTTCCAATCTTATCTACCTCTTGAATTCCATAACAATTTTTCTGCTTACTTGTATGGTACAGGTTTCAAGGCTAGCTAACCTATTTTCATCTGAACTATCCAACCCAGCTTCCTGACCACTGACATGATACTATCAATCTCCCTATACCTTGCACAATTTTCAAATTATTATTAAGTTTTAAAGATCAGGATCAGTAAAGAAGAGAGTTCCTACCCACCAACTATTTAGGAAATGAACATGCCAGTTAAACATGTTTATCCTTAATATTACCACAGAATCACACAATGGTTTGAGTTGGAAGGGACCTTAAAAATCACTCAGTTCCAACCCCCCCGTCATGGTCAGGAACACCTTCCATTAGACCAGGTTGCTCAAAGCGCCATCCAACCTGGCCTTCAACACTGTCAGGGCTAGGGAATCCATGATTTCTCTCGTATCTCATCTTTGATGTCTTGGTTAATACCCTCTTTTAATTACCACTGATCCAGATTTGACTTCTGCAGTCAAATCCAGACAAAATGTCCCAATCTCTTCATAGTACAAGGCTGTGCATAGTCTCCCAAACACGGCCTTGCAGCTAAGCTTGTCTGCTGTCTAAGAACATCCACTGTCCAAAACCCACGGTTTATGTCCCACTTTCCCTGGACTCTCTTAGGGATTTTAACTCAACCTGAGAGTCTAGCAGAATACAAAAGATACATGCAAACCTCAGGATGCAAGACTGTAGTGAGGGAACACAGTTTTTATTCCCCTTGCAGCCTAATTAGACCTCATTCACCAAACTCAAATTCAGAGACCTGGGTCTGTCTTTGACTGCTGCAGGACCAGAGATGCAATGAAAAGATATCCAAATGCTACATACCTGCCTTGATATTTCCATCAGCCTAGAAGGTAATGGATGAATAAGGCATGAAAGCAGTAGTTCCCTGTTAAAATACCTATTCAAAGTAGATAGTACAAAATAAATAAATAGATCTGAAAGACTAGCTAAGATCAGTGATGAGAAGGGAAAATAAGACATTTTCCCAAGTGTCTTACACTCTCAGTTGCCCAACATGTTGGCAGGTACAAAGTATTCTGTTAGGGCAACTCCAGACAGGTTCATCTACATAATCCACAGCTTCATCATTAGCTGCCAAATGCATGCTCACCCCGACCCCCCGCCTTAATGCCCTGGTGCCAATCCATAAGGTAATTTCAATTGTTGTCTCAGTGAGATGATAGATGTGGTGGAGAGACACGGATTCTGGCTTGGAATCCTGCTGACAATCATTATCAAAGAACAGAATATGGTAGAAACTTTTAAGCCAATGTTGATAAACAGGCAGGAGAGAAATTTACTGGAATTGTGCAGTAGATGGTCTGATAGGGGTTGGGTTGTTGTAGTTTTTAGAGAGAGATGGACCGGCTTGAAGATTTTAATGTATTAATCTTCTAGTCTGACTGCACTTAGCTTCAATTTCCAGCCGCTGTCTTGTTGGACCATCGACTGCTAAGCTGAAGAGCCTGCTAGGAAAGCATTTTTGCCCATCCAAGCACTTATGTCTCCATCTTTATCAAGCCTAATAAAAATAAATCATGTTTTCTTGAACCTTCCATTATGCCAATTTTTCAGCTTCTTAATTGTTCTTATTGGCCTGAGAAAGTCCAGTTCATGAATGTCTCTCCTGAGACACTGTCTCTCACAGACAGATTTGACAGCAGGTGGGACAGGTTCTGGTGCTTACCAATTCCTCCGCCTTGTGAGCAGAGCCAAGGAAAAAAGGAGATGAAGACCACATTCAGGATGCATGGTTCCCAGGCAGCAGGGAAAA
Source organism: Dryoscopus gambensis (assembly GCA_013389985.1). Lineage (NCBI taxonomy): Eukaryota > Metazoa > Chordata > Aves > Passeriformes > Malaconotidae > Dryoscopus > Dryoscopus gambensis. The sequence goes on along the minus strand of WEIT01013855.1, from coordinate 68,707 downwards.
GGAGATGAAAGTGCAGTAAGGACAGGCTGTGGGCACATGTGCCTCCAGCTCCTCAGCTGTCAGAAGATGAGCCGTTGCTTCCCAGCTGTCGTGGTTTAACCCCAGCCAGCAACCAAGTCCCACGCACCCACTCATTCACTATCTCACCAGCAGGATCAGGGAGAGAATCGGAAGGGTAAAAGCTGGAAAACTCATGGGCTGGGATAAAGACAGGGCCCGATCACACATATCAGTTACTTGGGAAGACAAATGCCATCACTCCAAATGTTCCCCCTCTTCCTCCTTCTTCCCCCATGTAATATAATGAGCATGATGTCACATGGTCTGGAACATCCCTTTGGTCAGTTTGGGTCACTATCCTGGCTGTGCCTCCTCCCAACCTCCCATGCACCCTGAGCCTCTTCATCAGTGTGGCAGTACAAAAAGCAGAAAAGGCCTTGGCTCTGTGTACACACTGCTCAGCAGTAACAAAAACATCTTCGTGTTATCAGCCCTGTGTTCAGCACAAATCCAAAACACAGACCCACACCAGCCATTGTGAAGAAAGTTAACTCGACCCCAGCCACAATCAGCATACCAGCATCCAAGTCAGAAGCCCTGGTAGCTCACACTGCTTACTCAAACCACAGTGCAGTTTCCCAGGCTTTTGCATGTGTTGGCTGGACAAGGTACAGCCCCCTTCTTCACTAGACCTCAGCTCTGCTCTTAGAGACCAGAGGCATTTTGTGGCACCTCTCTTGCTTCAAAGCTGGTACCCATCTCAGACCATCCTTGCCTGGTGGCTATGCAACTAAGGAACAGGATCACCAGGTCTTCACTTGGCATTCCCTTATTTAGGCATCAGTGATACAGCCAACTTTGTTTTACTGACCACTGCACAGAACGATGACCCCGTGCTCAGCTGTCAATGATGTATTACACATAGATGAGAGCCTCTGCCCTAACTCTTCTGCAAAGGTAAGTACTGCAAGCCCTGTCTGCAGTGTATTCCTGGGCATGTAAACTTTGTATTTAGTGGCAATAAAATGTTATACTAACCAACTATCCAAATGGTTCTGCATCAGCAATGTATGGCCTTACTGACTGTACTCTCATCTGTATCATCTCCAAAACCACCAGCAACTACCTCCTTGATCACTCACTAGAAAAAAACAGCACCAAGAACCAAATCACAGCAACATCTGAGTGGCAATTCTCTACTTAACATTTGCCAGTTTGAAGCCTGCAGATAAGTTCTGTATAGCTAAATGACAGAGAAACTAACTATATATCCTACTACAAAATGACAAATGAAACATACTGAAGGACTAAACAGAAAAAAGCAACACCTGCTTTGCTGAACAAATTCTAATTAAAAAAGGGGGGAAAATTGGCAACACCCATTTATTCTCCACCCACATTGATTAGTATTATATTACTCTCTCTTAATTTTAACTGATTGATTTCCAAGTCATATATTTTATCATTTTTCATACAGTACCTTTTCATATTTAAATACCTGGCTCATCCAATTAATCTTTCAAATATTGGCACAGTATTTTTTTTTCCAGTCTTGTAGAATTGCAGTACTCAAAGATTATTAAAAATATCAATGGCAACTTTGATAGTTCCTTAGACAGACCTTTAGAAAGTCCTGAATGCAAATTGTTCAGACTTGTTGATTTGAAAATCTTTAATTTTAATTACTATGTAGAGTTTGTCTTCAATAGATGTTAATCAGCATCTGGAGATATTATTGAAATGAGAATTTCTATGCTACCAACACTGTGAGACAGGAGCTACTGAATGGTCTAACTGTCCAACGACCTGGCCAATTTTCTGTTATTGCATTAAATGATTAGCAAACTGCCTCAATAACCCTAACAGATTGCATTAGCAAGGCTTCCTAATACACATCTAAATTTCGCTCCCTCTGATAGCTGGGAATTTTCCGCATATTCTTTTGTACTCTAATAAAAAATGTAGCTGGTTTCTGCAACCCAGGTTATTTGCACTGACAGCAGACTGTTGGTGAAGCTGATATTCTCTGGATAGGCAAGTAAGCTGAACCACTGGTAAAGCACCAACTTCTCCATGGTGTGTTCTGGTCCTGAATCCTTAGCTCTATGGCATGCTCAAGCTTCCTGACCAAGAGGTTCAGGAAGAGGGTGGAAGTTGAGTGGGAGGTTATTTTCGAAAATGAAACATGTAGGGCAGAATGAGGGGCAGATGCCTAGCCCCCTCCTCCTTGGTTTTGTTTTTCTGTGTCGCTGACAGACACTAGCACTGCATTTTCACTGTCTCCAGGACAGCTTGTCTGAGCTAGAATCTCTGTGGATTGCCCTTCTGTTACAACCCAAAGGGCAAGTAATTTGGAAAGGGAATATTACTACTATAGCCACTCTCCTAAGTGTGCACAAGGATGCTCAGTGTATTTTCTGACTTAATCTGAAACCAAAACAATATTCTTTCAATTGCTGGATTCCAGCAGTATTCCTTACTTCAATGGCAATCCCAGCATACAGGTGACACTAGTAATTTGTGAAGCAGCAGTCACTTCAGGATTGCTACCCACCCACACTGGCAAGCACAACACTTCAGCTGGATAGGGCAGAAAACAGTTCACTTAGAACATGGCAATGCACCCAGCAGCAAGTTACTCCGTCTCAATCCACGTGGGAAGCACAAAGAGCTGGGATGCACTTCGCACATCTCAGCTATCACACATTGGTACACAACACAAAAGACTCTCAGAGCACAAAAATGGTCAAAGTCTCTAACTTGATTGCAAGAAATACTTCCATATCTTTGCCAAAATGAACTTTTGGATGATCTTCCATTACATGGACAAAAGGACAGAAAAAAAGAAATCCAGCATAGCTATACCTTCAAAAAAGTGATTTGTATGAAACCACCCCACTAAAATTACATGCACTACAATACCATATGTATCACCAAGTGCACAGGAAGAATGAGGGCTTTTTGGGAAAGACTTGTAGTATGGCACAGAAAGTGGAAAACTTTCACCAAGAAATGGCAGGCTTTAATTTTGTGCTACAGATGACTGTCAGCTGTGAAATAAAGCTACATGGGTTTGTGGGGATGAAGATGTTACAGCAGCTCTAAATTTTTCAAGTCTCAAAGGTTTAAGCATAAATATTCATGAACTCCACAGAGTATTTTTTTCCACACCAAATCCATTTTGAATATTTTATCATACAAACCACTAAAATGATTTTGCATGATCTTTCAAAGAATACTTACTTGTTCACAAAAGTGGAAAATAGCAACTGCAAGTGTTAGAACATTGAGAAAATGATGAAAACTTAAGCAAACACATACTGTTCTGTAAATTCTGTCTATTAAAATGCAGACAGCTTAACTGGACATAGAAAATTTCTTATATTTTACAAATCCCTTCTCTGCTTGGAAATCCCTACTTGCTTGTACCAGGATGCTTCTAGTTCAGCTTCAAAGTATTTCAAGTTCACTGTGTGAGATGGAAGCATCACCAATCATTCTCTTAAGGTTTAACAGACAATAAAATGGTTCAGTATTTCAGCTGTGCACAATCTAAGCACATTATGTCAATTTTCCATCACTTGACAATAAACTAAATTTGAATGGATGACTCCTGTAATTGAAAAAAAAAATGTTACTTGAAAGTAATTAGCTTTTTCATTTTCTCAGTTACTAATTCAATAGCTTGAACTTGAATAACTTAGTAATTAATGAAAGGAGTTAATCTTGAAAGAAAGTCCAAATGTTTAAAAATTAGAAACTGATTGAAATCTCTTTGACTGAAGTTATGTTCAACATATCCATGGCATCAAAGAGTTAAAAATAAAACCATTACTAATTCCTGGTAAATCAAACCTAATTAATAATATCTGCTTAATAAATCACATACAGCAGCAGAAAAATTTAGCATATCAGTGCTAGGGGTAGGATATCTCATCAAGGAGAAGAGTGAGAGAAAAACATTTATTTCCACTAGAGTCAGTTATCAAATAATAAAATATTATAGTGATTACTCTACGCTATCAATAAACAGCCTGAGAAACAGTGGGAGCAGCAGGAATAAGATATTTAGAAAAAGAGCAGAAGAATTTACAGAAAAATAATCTGCCTTTCCACTGCTAGTCATGCAAAGCAGGACACATCTACCTGTAAAGTGAAAAATACACCTTGAAAAAGATGGAACCTCCTCCTCTCCAGGTCTAACCCAAGGAAAGCCTTTGCTCCCACCTGTGCTGGGGAATGCATGCAGTGGCTCCCATCTGTCCACTCCCTGAGGAAACGCCCACAGAGATGTGTGGAGAGCTTTTCCTCTCCTACTCCAAATTGCAAATGTTTAAAGGGGAAATCTTTTTCTAAGAGGCAACTGGGAGGCTCAAAGCACAGGAGATAAGACAGCCATTTGATTCCAGTGTGCTGTTCTGATGTTTCCACCTCCCCATACCCCAGTGTTGCTAAGCTATGGTGTTATGTGATGTTCAAAGCTATCTGTAGGCACACAAGCCCTTTGTTCCACAGGGCAGCTGAGTTTTTCTATTGAGAAAGA